>MU227804.1:3318849-3332242 GCA_018584345.1 Thuja plicata
AACTTGTCCAAAATGGACAAACTTTATGTCGATTCTAGGGTTTTTGGGCCTTCCAGACGCAATGGAAGTGTCCGTTTGGGCCCAAAATGCCTCCAAAAATAGAGACCCCCCAGAACCCACACAAAACATTCTGAAACCCTCGCTGCTTCAACCAAGAATGAACAGCCGGATGCAGGAGAGCTCTGATACCATGTTGTGATTGATGAATATCAATCTACCCAAGAACCCTGCATGCAAAACTGCTACGAGAATGAAGACAGAAGATAGAAGAAATAGAAAGCTATGGCGACCGATAGGCTAGAGACTGAAAAAGCATGTTGCAAGAAATGATTTTCTATTAACAACAATAATGAAATTACAATCTCCTTAAGAATTACAAAGTGGACAATCCTTATAAAGGATGCCAAAACCCTAAAAAGGGAAACTAACAGAAATAGAAACTACCTAAGGTTAGCTTAAGCAAACTAGAGTAAATAGGGAAGTTACTAATTAGATCATAATGATTTAAATTAGTAACCCCGATAGACTATTACTCTAACAGCTTAAACCATCCTCGACAGTTGTGTTAAAAACACATTTCAATCTTTGTCATTTGATCTTCCTTGAATTTTCATAACCATTTGATCAACATAACAAACTTTATCTTTCACCTCAAAATCATCAATTTCTAGCTTAGCATTCTAGTCGGCCTCAGTTGAATTAACTTGCTGAGTCAATACCATGTTGTGTCAGCGATTGCTAGCTCGGTTATCACTGTGCTCGGTATACAGTGTGTTTTACTCAGTGTTCACAGTCTCTCGATGTATACATAACTCTTCATTTACCGACCACATAAACTTTGTTTTCTCTAGTTCTTCAATTCATAAAAAAAATTTCCACCATTATGATACTCAAATAAGTTGACATCAATGGCAATACATTAACTGATAATGTTTATCATTACTTCTATAACTTGGTTGACTAACAACAAATGACTTCAAACATACAATCAATTGTAGTTCATCACAAAATACAAAGTTGTATTTGAGCAAGGGTTGCATAGTTATAACATTTTGTTTGTAGTTCTAGGTAGCAAGGTGGTTTACTATTTTAAGTATTATGTAGCATGCTTATTAAAAAAATAAGAATGTATCACAAAGAATCGCCAACATTTTGGAATCAACTTTCAATTGTAGATAATGATGAAACATGGTTATCCTAAGAGGATGAAGAGAATCAATATAAAAATATTCTTTGTCTTTTTATAGATTATTTAGTCAAAATAACATATAAATTAAAATGTTTCAAGCTTTGCAACTTTCTTGCCTTTTTTTCAAAAACTTTCAAACCCTTATCGCGCATGGCTGAAAAATATGGGGAGGGCTCTGCACACCCCAGCTGGACCATCCTCCCAATACAAAAAAGGTGCAAAACCACACTATTTCTGAGGATTTGCATAAAATTTCTGGTAATTGTTAAGGCGTTGTCCTGGTTGTTGTTGGTTTTTACCTTATGGCAAGACTTGTTGTCAATTAGTGCCAAAACACTTAGTCATTATAGTGTTGACCAAACCAATAGCTTGAAGTGTAACCTGAGCAGTTAGAGTGTCGACCGAGTAGATAGTGGTAATCAGTATCACCTGAGTCACTAGTGTTACCCAAGTTTCTTACCAGCTTTGAGTGACCAATGTGACCCAAGAACCCAGTGTAGCCCAAGTACCAGTTTATTATGTCGCCCGAGTATCAACATATTGCTCGAGTGTCACTAGATCACCCTAAAGGATTACTAGACCCAAGTATCAGTATTGGGCTGACTTAGTTATCATTGTTCGATATTAATTTATATCTTGGAAGATGACTTGTGAAGGTAATTGATTTGGATAAGATATACATGTAAGATACTTTATTTAGCCAAATGTGTAAGAGTAGCATAGAAGAAGTAAGATATGCGAATATGAAGTGGAAGATTGATTAGAAGGTTATAGTAGTGTAAAGGAACAACAAAGACTCATCTATCACATTCAGGTGATTAATATTATCTCAAAGGATCTCAATTAGAAAATCATACTTGCATAGCAGATCATGAAGATATTATATTTTTCCATTAGTATGTGCAAGGAAAAACATGATCTACACCATCAGTTTATGCTACACCGACAGACAGGGCACAACACTACCCAACACCAAGATTACCTGATACTACCAAGTACAAAGCATCCCAACAAACACTATTCAGTGTTACCCGATGACAAAAAGGACAAAGGAAGCCAATGAGTAACCAACAGTGCAACCTGAAAAAAAAACAAAGAGTGGAACCCGATAGATGAAGGGAACCCAACAATCAGCTCAATAAAGGAATACCAAAAAACTTTCAGTTCAACCCAGCGATCAAGAACCGACAGTTAGTTACATCCCGCAAAAAGTGGATCTGACTTTCCACGTCAGATAAATTACTAAAGTTTTTATATTTATCTTCTTGATTTATTTTAAATCCATTATGTGTGGAGAAAGCAATGTAATTTTTTTTTTAATCAGTATAACTATTTTAAAACATGCAAACTAAAGGATCAAGGTCAAGTTGTATACCTTGGATCAAGAGTTAACATTGTAATGCGTGATTCTAGAATAGGTCAAATACTTGTATAAATAGATGCTCAATCTATTGTGAGCTTGTTGTTTGATGATGATTGTAGCCACTAAGAGCATCTAAGGATCAGACAAGAGAATTCATGCAGAATGACAGAAAAGGATCAATTTAGTTTCAAGAACAAGAACATAGGCTATCGACGAGTAGGAAAAGGTATTAATCAATCACTATAGGTGATATTCATATTTTGTGAGCTTTAATGGATCTGTAATCAGCAATTATAGATTGCATACAGTCAGGTCAAACATATTATACTCATTCTAACAAGTGTAGTACACTTAAGAAATCCTTTCAAGGAAGGTGGACTTAACAGTCCTATTGTAAATCTCTTAACCAAGTGCACACTTCATTAGTGTTGTTAAAAGCTCTTAACAGAGTATATCTTAACAGGTCTCCACTTTAATACTCCTAACAGGGTAGATCATCAAAAGTGATCAATTGTAAGCCTTTACTGGCTCCCTTCCATTTTGCAGATAGTGAAGTTTTGTGGGTGCCATCCCCACCACAGTTTTGACTTCCTAAAAGGAGTTTTCTGCGATATCATATCTTGTGTTATGTGTCTATTACTTTCATGAATTTTTCTATGAATGATTGCATATAATTAAGTTTATGAATTAATACTACATGCATAAGAAAGAACATCAGATATGGTCGGTAATACAATAAAGATTGTTTACTAATGATGAAAGGTGAAAAGTGTTAAAAGTTTTAGAGGCACTAATTCACCCCTCCCCTCTTAGTACTACTTCCCATTAATCCCAAATGATCAACCACTCATTCATCCTAACAGGTGTATCAGAAAAATCCTTTAACCGGGTGGACTTAACAGTCCTTTTCAATAAGCACAACTTACAAGATAGTGACAAAGGGAATACAAATGGATCTATGTGAGATCATGTTGAAACAACTTGATGAGAACATGACAACAATCAGGTCTGAAAAGACAAACACATGTAAGTTCGGTTCACTTATTATGTGTATATTATTTTACTTTCAAGAATACTTTCCTTCAGTAGGCAAAGTGAAATGGGATACTACCAAACCAGTCACACTACAAATTAGTGAACTTATCAAGTCACTAGGAGACAATTTTAATTCAGTGATGATTGCATACTTCCTTTAATTCAAGGAAAAGATGATGGAAAGAGTGAAGATACTTGAGCAATTGATTGAAAAACATAGGGATGAGATATGTTTTATGGTAGATACAGACTTCTCTCACATAAAACCGGTTGTACCAAGAATAGCCAGGTCAGCACCTCTTGACTATGAAATCAACATTGGTCAAGCTACAAATATAATTGATGCATTGATCAATGAATCACTTGACAACAAACAACCAAGATTTGGAACTTATGAAGATGCCAAGTCCAAGATAAAACATGTCTAATAATCAAGAAGATTGTCAAAAAGAAGAACAAAATGGTAAAGAATCTTGAAAAGATTATATCGGTTAATGAGGAGGAAACATAACAAATAGAGAAAACTGAGGAATAGGGTATCATCGGTGAAGGACAAGATGAGAAAAAATTAGATTCTGAGGAAACTGATTCTGATACACCTCCACCGCCTACGAAGAAACAAAGAACAAGGAGCCAAACAACAAAAGATACTACACCTCTCAAGAAAGGTCAAGTGAGGACCTACAAGAGGAAGCAACAAACAAAGAAACAAACTTTGAAACCAACACCTAGAAAAAGGAGGAAAAGAATGGTCAGGACCAAAGCTAACATTGAAGATTCCAAAGAGGATGAGCCTGATGTAAGTAAGAAAAGATTTCTCACTAGAACAATTGATGAAATTGCTAAGTCAATTTCTACTACCGGTACCATGACTGATAGGAAAATTAGACAATGGGATAAACTTGAGCAAGAGGACCAAAAAAAATACAAGATGCAATAATCAAGGCAATGGTCAAGTTCAAATATGTACCAATATAATTTATAGGCCAAATACCCAAAGAGATGGGTAACAAAATTTCACAACAATGGTCATATGCTCTACACACTGAAAAGGAAGCAAAGGAGAGGGTACTTGTCACACTTATGCCTCTCGAATCAAAGATGAAAGAGATCAAAGAAATAATGAAAAAGCACTCAAGAAAATTTTTAGCAAAGATAAGAGCTTAAAAGTGCTAGAAGATAAATTTGTAGAGCTGGACAACATGACCGAGGCCAAATGGAGACAACTCCTAGATCTACCTGCAGAGTCAACAAGTTGTGAGAATCAATTACTTCTCACCAACACACCTCATGTAGAGGAGGAGAAAGATAAGGCAAGTCCTAAGCACATTGCTTTGGATAATGCAGATAATGCTGAGCCAATTGACTTAGACAAAGTCATGGATGATCTTGACATTCAAGACATCACTCAGTATGATTCAGATAAAGATCCTCAGAAAGAAGATGATGTAATTTTCATATCTCTTAAGGATAAAATAAAGCAACAACAATTGGAGACCCAAGGAAATAAAGACATAGATGTTGCTGAAGAAATATATCCAGACACATCAATTATTGACATCACAGGACTAGACCTTGCTGATCAACTACAAAAATATTAAGATGTCACTTCTCAACATGATCAAACTGATGAGCAGGACACAACACTAGATGCATCACAAGTAAGCACACAGAATAACATGCCAATATTGATGAAGGAAATAAATCTGCTAGAAGGTAATGCATAATCTAATGCAGCATATACTAGCATACCTGAGGACAAGGGTGATGTAGAGACAAAGGACACAACCAATGCACCAAAGGATACAACTGCAGAACAAGCTGCAACTGATGATTAGAAAGAATCTACTGATCAGGATAAAGAAGAGGATAAACAAGTAGAAGAGGACAAGCAGAAGGAAAAGGGTGAAGAGGCAAAGGTAGATTCTCAGAAGAAGAAAATAGAAGAGAAACCTGCAGAGACACCCAAGGTTGACGGAGAGACATCTTCACCAAACTGACAAGTGAACCCTGAGAAGAAAACACAAGAAGCTTCTTCAAGAAAGCCTTCATCGAGTGCTTCAGAGAAGACAAATGAACTAGAAATGGTAGTTCATACATTTTTGTCCACTCAAATCTCAAGGAATAAAAAGAGCAAGAATAGAATCCAGTTACTCTAGATGAAATTATTGAGATTCCAGTTTTTGATCCCAGGACATTGGATCCAACTAAATTGAAAAGTATGCATGACTTTGTGAAAGGAAGGCCATGTACGACAAGTTGAGAAAAGCCACAAAGGAAGCAAAGGTACTTGAAATAGCACAAGTAATACTTCAACAAATTATACCTGATGTAGATGTTGATCAAACAACCCCAATGCTTGATCAATTAGTGGTTCTCATAGATGCAATCACATCTCAGAACATAGATGTTGAGAAGGCTATGGAAGAAATAATTGAATAGAAATATGAGTTCAAGTTAGCTGAAATGATAAGCCAAGAAGTGGCATTGCAAAAGGTAAAGCTTTATGAAATGGTTAGCATAGTAGACCCAATTATTTTAGAAGCTATAACCTTGATGCAAAAGTTATGCACATTGGATCAACTAACCAAGGAGTATACTGACAAGATAGCATAGATAGATATTGTTCTTCAAACAAGTGCACAAAGTCTCACAAACATTGAAGAGGTAATCAAATTGCACAATGAGAAGCTCAAGAAAGCTTGAAAGTTAAGACAAGACATCTAGATTGCAGAAACCAAGTTTCAAGATGAGGTAAATGAGCTTCAAGCTCAACTCTTACCGACACTCTCATTACTGTAGCAACATATGACAAAGGTAAGATCACTAATTGCCACCCCAGAAATGTATGTCCTAGACAACATTTATAATATGCATGCCCAGATTGAACTAGAGCACATGGCACTAGAAATCCTAAAATAAAAATGGGAGAAAATGCTTGAAGATATCAAGAACACCCACTCCCACATTCTTGACACATTGTAAGTTACACATTTCTGTCATATTTTTGACAACTTATAAGTTGTACATTTTTGTCATGAGTATCAAATAAAGGGGGAAATGATATGTACAATCATCAATAAAAGGGGAAATGAAAGGAAGAAATGATTTGTACAGTCAGTCATTTGAAAAAGAAAAGCACATGGAATGTATAGTACAGAGGCAAGTATACATGTACATATACTTATACTATATTGATGCATACAATTAGGGGGATTCATATAATGACAAGGATATATACATGGTGTACATACTAAATACTTTAGTATTATGCACATATCAGTTTTTGATACTAATGTCAAAGGGGGAGATTGAAGACATTATATTTTTTCATTAGTATATGCAAGGAAAAACATGATCTACACCATCAGTTTATGCTACACTGACAGATGGGGCACAACACTACCTGACGCCAAGGTTACCCAATACTGCCAAGTACAAAGCATCCTGAAAAACACTATTCAGTGTTACCCGGTGACAAAAAGGACAAAGGAACCTGACAAGTAACCAACAGTGCAACCTGAAGAAACAACAGAGTGGAACTTGACAGATGAAGGGAACCCAACAATAAGTTCAATAAAGGAACACCATCAGACTTTCAGTTCAACCCAACAATCAAGAACTGACAGTCAGTTACATCCCCAAAAAAGTGAATCTGACTTTCCACGTCAGATAAATCACTGAAGTTTTATATTTATCTTCTTGATTTGTTTTAAATCCATTATGTGTGGAGAAAGCAATGTAATTATTATTTTTTAATCAGTACAACTTTTTTAAAACATGCAAACTAAAATATCAAGGTCAAGTTGTATACCTTGGATCAAGAGTTAACATTGTAATGTGCGATTCTAGAATAGGTCAAATACTTGTATAAATAGATGCTCAATCTATTGTGAACATATTGTTTGATGATGATTGTAGCCACTGAGATAATCTAAGGATCAGACAAGAGAATTCATGCAGAATGACAGAAAAGGATCAATTTAGTTTCAAGAACAAGAACATAGGCTACCGATGAGCAGGAAAAGGTATTAATCAATCACTATAGGTGATATTCATATTTTGTGAGCTTTAATGGATCTGTAATCAGAAATTATAGATTGTATACAGTTGATTCAAACATATTATACTCATTCTAAAAAGTGTAGTACACTTAAGAAATCCTTTCAAGGAAGGTGGACTTAACAGTCCTATTGTAAATCTCTTAACCGAGTGCACACTTCATTAGTGTTGTTAAAATCTCTTAACAGAGTAGATCTTAACAGGTCTCCACTTTAATACTCCTAACATGGTAGATCATCAAAAGTGATAAATTGTAAGCCTTTATCGGCTCCCTTCCATTCTGCAGATAGTGAAGTTTTGTGGGTGCCATCCCCACTGCAGTTTTTACTTCCTAACAAGAGTTTTTTGCGATATCATATCTTGTGTTATGTGTCTATTACTTTCATGAATGTTTGTATGAATGATTGGATATAATTAAGTTTATGAATTAATACTACATTCATAAGAAAGAACATCAGATATGGTCGGTAATACAATAAAGATTGTTTACTAATGATGAAAGGTGAAAAGTGTTAAAAGTTTTAGAGGTATTGATTTACCCCTCCCCTTTCAGTACTACTTCCCATTAATCCCAATAGATCAACCACTGGTTCATCCTAATAGGTGTATCAAAAAAATCCTTTAACCCAGTGGACTTAACAGTCCTTTTCAAATCTCCTAATAGGGTTGCATTCTTAATTGAATTGTAAAAATCCTTTCACAAGGTGGACCTAACAGTCCTTATTTATTCTAACAGGGAAAGCCATCAGAAGTGGTCAATTATAAGATTTAACAGGCTAAATTTATACTGTAGTACTAAATCTTGTGGGTACCATCCTCACCCCAATTTTACTTTCTATTTGGAAGGTTTCTGGGTAGCCAAATATTGTGTCAAGTGTTGTGGTTGTTTAATGCTTTTTTTTTCATACATGCAATTATATTAGACAATCGATTTAAGGAAAAAGAGAATAAGTTTAATTGGTTCCTGACTCACCCCCCTCTCAATCACCTATCCTCAATATATTTCCAACAATTGGTATCAGATCTAAAGGTTCTCCGATTAGAAGTTTAACAGCTTGAGCAAAGATTAGAGGAAATAGCAATATACAGACTGGAGAAAGCCATTGAAAATGAAAATCTAGATCTACAAGTGGCCATCGATCAAATCAGAAAACTTAAGGAGCGGCTCTCTCATTCCCTGAAAAGAAGAAAAGATTTAGCAGTACAAATGAAGGATAAAAATTACATAGAAGAAAGAATTGAAGACTTATACAAAGAAAGAAGTTCTGAAGAAGTTGATGTAGCCATTGAAGACCTACTTGAAAAGAATCTCAATTTACATGAAGAATTTAGAAAGTTGAAGAGAGAACAAGAAATTCATTCAATTAGAATATGTGAAGTCATGGAATAAAAGAACCAAGCAGAAAATTACAGAGATATGGCACAAGAAGATAAAAGATTGCTAAGTACAAGATTAGAGGAAAAAGAAAATGAAATCCATCATTTGTCACTCCAACAAGTAGATATGATAAACCAACTCAATAGTTCAAATCAAGAAGTCATCAATCTGAGGACTAAAAATTAAAGACTGTAGAATGATCTCAATACTGAAAAACAAACCAATGAGACTATAATGAATTCAAAAGTAAGCATGGATCATTTGATAGAGAAAAATTAATTCAGACATCATGGATAGACTGGATTAGGCTATACTGAACAAGGTGAATCCACACAACAAGGATCTCAAAAGAACAACAAACCTACTTCTAATCATTGTGGTAAGTTAGGGCACACAACAAATAAGTGTTGGAGCAATAGAAAGTCAAAGTTTAATGGTAAATTCTATAGGTGCAACAAACATGGACATAGGGCAAGAGAATGCATTGAGAAACCTAAGTTTGAAGGAAAATGTTTCAATTGTAACAAATAAGGTCACAAGTCTTTGGAGTGCAAAACTAAGAAATGGAACCCTACTGAACAACTGGCTAAAGCAATTTTTGGTTGGGATTACAACACATGGAGCAGACATTGTCATTGTGGTGAGTATGAGAACATTGGTGCAAATTGTGTAAAGACTCATCTCATAAAAAATAATCCTACAAAGATATGTTATGTGTGTAAACAACTCGGTCATCTAAGCAAGAATTGCATGAATAGAGAAAAAGTGGATACTGGTTTTGAGAAAGGTAAAGAATTTTTTTTTGAAATTAGAACTCAGATGAGTCAGTAGTGGGTAAGGAAGTCTCTTGAGAATTCAGACCAAAATAATGAAGGATCCAATGGCACCCAAAAAAAGTGAATTGAGTGGATCCACCATCTCTGAATAAATATGCAAGGAGACAATTGGAACTGCGCATACAAGCCATCATACATCAGTTCTAGATATTCTAGAAAGTCCAAATATGCATGTTGATTCACTAGGACACATTATGGTTCTAATTGAGTTAGGATCTCAGTTACTCAGGCTTAACCAAGTTGAGTCAGGTTGTATGGTTTTGAAGATGTAAAGGTTAGTTTTTGTCGAGCTTTCGAGAAAGCCTAGGAGAACTACCTGAGATGTCACAACTACCAATTACAGAGCATTTAATGAAAAAATATGATGAAATTTCTCATAAATGGTGGAATCAAAGGGTTACTATTTACAGTTTATAGAGTGATTAAGAACTACTAGCGATCTCAGAACAAACTTGTTTGAAAGATTTAGTTGCACTGAAGTTTTATCAATCCTCCAAGGGTTATGATGTCTTCATCCAAAAGTAAGGTTAAGAAGGGATCTGAGATATTGGTAAGGAATGTTGTCTATGAACAGCCAAAGTTTAAACTTTATCCTACGATTGCAGAAGAGACAGATCCAATGGGAGCCCATTCCCAAATTCCTCTGAATGTACTGTTGATCAACAACATCTGAACTTTCTATCATTGCACCATTCAACATCTAGGCACACTAGAGATGAAACAAGCATATGAGAAAATCTATGTGGATGAAATTCTGAAGCAAGTTACAAACACCTCAAATTAAAAGGTTTAACCCACATTTTGTATATGCCACAGAACTTTCAGATAAAGTGGATTAGATTTGTTGTGAGCCGTGTTCACGACATGAATCATTGGTTGGAGAAACCAGTGAAGATCACTAAGACAATGGTCCACCATGTGATAGGGTGCCTAATGATCGATAAATCCAAGGAAACCAAAATAGTACCCCAGGATAACCTAGCCAAGAAGACTCTTGTCGAGTGGGATGGAAGAGGCATGAGGTTGAATGGAGTCATAGACATGGAATTAAAGTTTTCTATTCATGTGATTGCACATGAGATAAACATTTCTAGCTGAACAAATAGTGTACCATGTGAGGCTGTGGACTTGGCATACAAAGTGGTCAAGAACAATCTTTCATTCAACCTTGCCGAGTTGCAGCTCATCCAATTTAGCAAAAACATGGAGAGCATTCGGGCATCCAAGACCAATATGTGTAAGTTTGGTTCACTCTTGGTATGCATATTATTTTATGTTCATAATTCTTTCCCTTCCAAAGGTACAATTGTATGGCAAAAGGATAGACCCATAGTTTATCAGATAAATGAATTTATAGCAGAATTAAGAGATAATTTTGAGAGCATCATGGATGCATACTTTGAGAATTTCAGACAGAAGATGCATAATAGATACAGATTCCCTAAGAAATTGGTAGAAGACTATAAAGATGATGTTTGTTTCCAAGTTGACTGTGACAAAGTATACATTCAAGCAGTCAATCCTAGGGTTGCATGGGTAAAACCTCTTGCATATGAGGTTAACATAGATGAAACAAGAGAAATCATTGAGGCTCTTGTAAATGAGCCTATTGATCCTAAAGAACCATACTTTGGTACCTATGAAGAAGTAAAGGGCATAATATCTTTGGAAATTGAGATTACAAAAATCCTGAAGAGAGCAAGGAAGAGAATTCAGAAGATTAGAAAGAAATGTGGCAAGTCTTCTAACTCTCCTCCTTAAATCACTGAAAGAAAAGAGGATGACATAAATATAGAAGATGATGTATCTGAGAAAGAAGAAGAAGAGGTAGAAGCAAAGCCTCCTAAGAAGAAGAGGCTGGCCCCCAAGAAAACACCTAAGGCCCCTACCCCTGTTTTCACCACAACAAAACCAAGGAGATCCAAAAGAAAATTGACAATGTCTAAGGAAGATGAAAAAGAAGATACAGTCATATTCAAGAAGCCCCCACCTACCTTTGAGCATAAAATTGAATAATTTAAAGGAGGTAGTGGTATGGGATCACTAAAATCATTGAAGTATGCTTCCAGATCCAAAGATGAGCAGAAGATGATTGAGGATGTAATAGTAGAAAAAATGGAAAGATGGAATTATGATCCATTTGAATTAAAAAGCCATATAACTAAAGACCTTTTCAAAGCAGTCACCATTCACTGGCATAATGTAGTACAGATTGAAAAGGACATCAGAATGCAAAACTTCAAGAAAGTCATGCCTACTATGACTAGTAAAGAGGCAAAAGATGTTATGACTCAATATGAGAGTAATCACACTCTAAGGTTTAGGACCTTTCAAATCTTGAGAAAGAAAATAGAGGATGTTGTGCAAGCCACAACAAATATTTGGAAGATAATTTTTGAAATTAAGGAAGAAGATAAGGTAGAGGAATAGATTACAGACCCTCATGTACAGATCAAAGAGGAAGATTTACCAGAGGTTCAGACCATTGAAGAATCTAATGCTGAACATATAGCAGTAGAAGTGATGGCATCCCTTCCCTAATCACCTATTCAAAAAATCCTATCTCTGAGCAAGGAAAAGACTATATAATCTACATCAATTCAAGTAGGAACTGAGCATCAGGCTCTACCTACTACTGGGACAAGACAAACTAAGTCACAGAAGGTCATTGTGAATGTTTCTACAGTTGATACAGATTCTACAGTTGGTGCAAAGAATGTCAATGACCTATTCCAATTGAATACTAAGCAGAACACTGAGGTTGGAAAGGATAAGGATGATGATGTGATGTATATGTGGGATAGGTGGACTTTATTCTACAAGTTATGAGGGACTTCACAAGTCTTCTACACACAAGACCAACTAGACCTTCCCAAGGATCAATGCCTTGCCTTTGTTCCAATCCACACTTCAACCTACCAAATTGCACAAACAAATTATTATGCCACCACCCACTCTACACCTTTTAAATATCACAAATATCCCTCGATCCATCCATTGGATTCATCCCTTCAACTTAATCATTCAAAAACCCTTACCTGACTGCCCTGTCACTACCCCTTGCATAGACCCGTAAATATACATCAATAAATTTTGCAAAACACAATATTTGGACAATCCCTCTGGTTATCATGGGTGAAATTAGGTTCTCCCCAACATATTCCGATCTTAGAAAGATCCAACGGTTGAGTTGGGAGATATGACCCCCGTACCAACACCCAATTTTTTGTGACAAAACATAACTCTCTATCTCAATCAGAGATCTCTTTCACCAATCTCTTTCCATCCCTGCATGAAAAAATCTAATGACACAGATTTTAAATGTTTTATACTCTCCCCACAAGTCACATTAACCATAGTAAGTGAGGGAGTCTCATACATTCATGGTGTCTTCAAAGTAAATGACTAGTTGCACACAAAACCTCTATTTAGAAACAGTCAACAATTTGATTGTTTTCCTTGTCTCCAAACTTAACAAAGAAATAAAAAATTTGCATAGGAATAAAAAAAAATTAAACCAATCCTAATTC
>MU227804.1:3342794-3393467 GCA_018584345.1 Thuja plicata
TTGTCACACATGTGGAAAGGCAGGACACATCTCAAAGTTTTGTAGATCCAAAACTCAGAAGCAAGATGAACCTAAGAAATCACTATTTGAAGAGAAAGGAGAAGTTAATTTTGTTCAAGAAAATGAAGATTCAAGCAAAAATTGGGTTGAAGTAAAGAAGATTAATGATGTTGACAAAGTAGTTGATGCATCCACAGTGGATGCACCCTCTACTTCTACCTGAATAGACCTTCTTGGTCTTAGGGGGAGCTATTCTAGCTCAGGACCCCTGCGCGGTTGGTATACTCACCTCTGAGTATGCACCTATGATATCATGATTACAAGAACATAATACTACTATGTGCATTCATGCATTGTCTATAATGCATCAGGATCAAAGTTTCAGAATCTCTGGGTAATTTGCGTACGGTTGCAAACATTAAATGCGGTAGATTGTATAAAAGAAAGAAAGTATTCGATCATCTTCACACTTTCATTTGAAGAGCATAGAGTTTGGAGAGCATTGGAGCACCAAAGATCAAGGCATGAAGGCATAACAGATTTGGCAGTTGAGCGAATGGATAAGAAGTTTGGAACGGAACCCTAGTAGTCACGCTTTTAGAATTTTTTGAAACCCTACTTTAACAAATTCCAAGTAAGTATGGTGACTCTAGTTCTTTTTGATATAGCAGAGAGGAAGAGATTTGTATTCAAGAGGCATCCATTCAAATCCAAACTGGATGATGTGGAAGGGGCTTTCTCCAAAACCCTAGTAGGTGTTGTTCACGTGGAAGATATCCGCGCGTATATTTACTGTAAGAAGGAAATAGTAGGAGATTTCAAAATAGCTACTCATATGGCATCCATGATGAAACCTGACTACACATTCAAAGATGAATTCACGCACTTGATTGATAACCCTATCTTTGAGTATTCTAATGCGCATGAGTTTGATGAGTCTGAATGGGTAAAGATTTTGTTGAGTAGAATACATGATGATCTTTACTGGATTGGTGAGGTCCCTATGTGTATCACCACAGACCTAATTCATGAATTAACCAGACTTCCCAAGACTGGACCACTATTTCCCACTGGCAAGGATTTCAAAAAGTAGATTGAACAAGTTTGTCTATCTAGAAGTGACAAGTGCGGAATGATAGTTGACCCTATCAAAGAAGATGATATAAAACTTATGACAATGATACTAGGGTATAAGTTTTAGCAAGCTAGTAGATTGAACAATGTCTCTACAGCAACAGTACTAGCAGCTATAAGAATGGTGAAGGAAAACACTCAATACAACCTATGTGAGATCTTGCACGGTCAATTGATTGACAACATCTGAATCATGAAACATGACAGAAGCAAGACATTCAAGTTTGGATCTATGATCATCTACTTGCATTTCCATATAGTTGGAAAGGTTGCAAACCTTTACCTAGACAGGAGCAAACCCACAATGTCTCAAATATCACTTAAGGTCACATCAGAGAAAAGTGCAAGAGATGCCATGGATATGGATATAAAGACATTCAGGATCAAAATGCAGAATAGGTACTGATTATCTGAGAAGATAGTTAATAAATACAAGGATACCATATGCTTCATGGTAGAAACAGATTGCACATGCATGGAGGCAGTTGAACCTAGAACCAAATGGATCCATCCTCTTTGCTATGAAGTGGAAGAACATGTGCTAGAAGGATATGCGCAAGTTCTATTGTCAGTGCCCAAAGATCATAATGAGCCTAGGTGGGGCACATATAGAGAGAAGACCAATGAAGTGGATATTGTTTTACACAGTGCTAATAATAAAAGGAAAGCATCTAGAATTACATCCAACATACTGAAAGTTCATGGAGTCACCCAAGAAGATCTTGACAAAGCTAGAGATGCCAAGATAGCAAAGAAACTTGAGAAAGATGAACAGATCCAGAAGAAGAAAGTAGAGAGCACCTCTATGCCCTCTACCACCATTGACTTAGATTCATCTCCACTATCTACACCAAGCAAGAAAACTAGAGGAAGAAAATGGGCACCTACAAATCACCCATCCTCAAGGAACACTAGGAGCAAAGCTAAGAATACTCAAGCTCCTCCTGAGGTAGGATTTAGACCTAGTCTAAATATTTTGAGGAACAAGATTGTTAATGAAGGGAGATTAGATAAACTTTCCAAAGTCTATGACAAGTATCAAGAAATTGATAAAACTGAGATACACTCTACAATCATATCTCATATGATCAAGTTCAAGAAGACAGTTCTTGAACTCAAGACAGTAATACTGGATCAGTTATGGAACTTGTTGGAGATAATCAAAAGACATGAAATATAGGAAGACATAAGGATAAGAGAAGAAACATTGGATACTCTTCTTCCTATATGCTCGCATGATGAGAAGGCTATATTATTGGAACTAGTGAAGCCTCATCTCAGAACTAAGACAAGGACCCTACAAATTATGAACAAGGAGTATGAACAGATAGGTAAGGAGACTAAAAAGGCATTTTCACAAGTCTTTATGGATGGACACATGTATCCACCAATGGCGCCTACAACAAAAGTTACTCCAGCTCCTCCCAAATAGGCTACAAAACCAGTAATTTAGATTGTGCTTATAACAAGTCCACAGGTCTTAGCGCCCATAGTAACAATAACTTCTGATATAGACAAAGACTCAGAAGACACTATAGTAGTTGACAATGTCAAGATATCCATGAATGCATCTGAAAAATATATGGACAAAGTTGATAAGGCATTTGTAAGCACTGAAGAAATGTACACTAATGATACCGCCGCACAACAAGATGAAGTTCCCATCAATGATCAAATTGACACAAATGAAGATACTCAAGATGATATGCAAGGTGACAAGACATCGATAAAAGAGAAACCAGTAAAGGTTGAATGCATGGATACTAGTCAGAACACTATATTCTCACCATCCACTCAACCATCTACCTCATTGTCGTCAAGGTTAACTCTTGATTCAGCAAGTTTGGATGCATGGGGAGAAGAAGACCTAATCAAAATTAGTGTTCTTGCTATGGAAAAAGCAAAGGAAAAACAAGTGATGAGGAACCCTCACTTTTTGGAAACGGTGAACATTTTGAATGACTTAGTGTCGGCTGAATAGAAAGTAGCCAAAGTCCAATCAATTGATGATGTTGACAATATTTTGTCAAACTTTAAATCACACTTCATAAGCTTAGTAGACTCTTCTAATAAGATTGTAGAAGATGAATATAAGAAGGAGAGACTAAATTATTTGGTAAAGAAATTTACCTTAGATTTGAACTCCTTAAAGACTGGACAATCTATATTGAAGGAATTGGCAGATAAAGGAAAGACAGTTATAGCAAACTGTATGGACAGAGTGAAGCTCACCTCTGAGCACACCAAAAAGGTAGAAGAAGCAGAGTTAATGATAGATAGCATAAGAAAATTAGTTGAAAATTTGACGCAAGATATGAACATATGCAACAATGTCTACCAAGGGAAGTGAGACAAAATTGAGAAAGCAAAGTTAGAAATCAGCAAGATAAGGGTAAGGCAAACACAGTTAAGAAATGCACTTGCGCCATCTTTAGCAGTCCTCAATGAGAAAATCAAATAGATTGATGTCACTACTGTGATATATGATCAAGGTCCCTGCATGGATCTGATAAAAATGGAGAAGCTAAAATATGCATTGTGCATGCATTTACAAATAGTTGATGCTATGAAGCTATTTTGGCAGAAAGAGATCCAATCTCTCAAAATTGTGTACCCTGAAGTGTATATGGAGTAAGTATGCAGTAGACTTATAATTTTTTGTACACCTTTGTCATTAATGTCAAAGGGGGAGTATATAGAATGTGTATAAAAGGAGAAGTATATGTATATATGATGTTATACAATCACTTTTTGTGTTAAGTCATTTTGAGTAACTTGGCCACATTCCTTTGTTGCCATAAATGACAAAGGGGGAGATTGTTGGAAATTTCACTACCTGAGGATGCATGACTCATTTTTTGTTTTCATCATGGCAACAAAGTCATGTTTAGTTTTTTTCATGAAAGACAAAATGACTAAGTATGAAAAATAGGGCAGACAAAGATACTTAGCGATCAGCACATCAATGCACGTGCGAGAGATCGATTCAGCTTATGTGCATTCAGATATAAGTTGTATGACATGTGTACATGCTACATCTAGACATGCATAGTATGGAACTATAGTACGACAAAGTTACAAGTAGATCAATAGACCAGCAGTCCAGGAGACAGAGCATGGAAGCCGACTAAGTGTTTTGATCAACGTGTGTTATTTTGTGATGTAATGGCTAAGCACCTTTTGTTATATGTTTGTAATGATTTAATTAACATTGTAGTATACACGCTTGAAGCCAACTTGTTCAGAAGCATTGTATATTTTTTTTAGGGTCGACTAGTGTTTTGTTTTGGGTCACGCCTATTCAAATTTGAATGTATAAGTATGTAATGTAAAGATATGATATAAGTGTCAATTATTATGTAAGAGGAAGATACAAAGGGATAGTACTATGAAGTCAGTATATGATATAGCTCTTTGAGAGAGTAAGAGCATTCGCACATACACGGAACTGATCAGACAACAATGTCATCACAGTAGTTCATTTTGATATAGTGCATATCATCTTTTAGAAGTTTGTAGCCTTCATCTTATTGGGGAGTGAGCCTAGGCAGTGAGCCATATACCTTTAACAGGGTTTTGTAAAAGAATCCTAATAGGATCCGACCTTTAACTAGGTCATTGTACTCATATTGTAAAGACTGCTTCTAAGAAGACAAAGGAACTCTCACAAGTTCATTATACTTAGTACAATATTTGTGGGTACTAATTCCCACCAGGGTTTTCCTCTGATCAAGGTTTCCCCGTAATCATATCATGTGTTATGAGTTGTTATGTTAAGATTCATTCTATGTATGTTTGATTTATGTTAAAGTTGCTAAAAAGTAATTAATAGACAAACACTGATTCACCCCCCTCTCAGTGTTTCTAACACAAAGGTACTAGTTAATCGACTCAAAACCATTTTGGACAAATTTATCAACCCTTTCTAGAAAGGCTTTGTTCAAGGGCATCAAATTTATGACGTTTCCATTACCACTCATGAGATCATCCATTCTATGGATATAAGTCGGTCCATAGGTATAAAATTCAAATTGGACATTTCCAAGGCTTATGATAAAGTTAAATGACATTTTCTGTACCATGTTCTACTTAAACTTGGCTTCGATGATAAAGTGATTGGGATCATTCAAGAATCTAGAGAGGTAGCTCATTACTTGGTCTTAGTTAATGGGGTCACTTGGAGCTTCTTCAAAGCTGCTAAAGGAATTATGAAAGGTGACCCCTTCTCAACCTATCTTTTTATTATGGTTGTTGAAGTCGTTGGAAAAAACATTCTTTACCTATCTCATACCCGCAGAATTAAGAGAGTTAAAGAAGTCACTAATGTCCCCCCTCTGTTTTGCATCATTTGGTTGAGGATACCTTCCTCTTTGGTAAATCCTCTATTATAGAAGATAAGGAGTGGAAATGTCTCCTCTAGGATTATGCTAGAGCTTCGGGTGAGTACATTAATTATAAAAAATCTAGAATATACTTTTTTAGCACCAATCAAGATCTTCAGGATAAGATCATAGATATTCTCAGTAGTCAATGTGCTACCCTTGCTGATACTTATCTAGGTATACCTCTCACAATTAAGGAGGTAACCTCCACCTTTTGGAATTCTATTTTGGAGAGAATTTAGAGAATATTGGCTAGATGGAAAGGTAAATTGTTGAGCAATGCAAGGAAACTCCACCTTCTCTCAACCTCTTTGCAAGGAATCCCAGTATATTTCTTGTCTTTATTCAAAATATCTAGGTCTATGGCTAAGACATTGGAAAAAATCCAATGGAATTTCCTCTGTAATGGAGTTGAAGAAATAAAGAGAATGACACTTGTATGCTAGAACACAGTTTGTAAATCCTAATTGATGGGAGGCCTTGGGACTAGGAAGTTAACAAAATTAAATATATCCTTAATAGCTAAAGTTGGCTATTGGTTTGGCATATTGGAGTAAAATCATGATAGTGAAATATCTAAACAATGAGAGTTTTTATAGATTCCTTGACTCTCATGATTTTCCAACAAGATCAAAATTATGGACCAATATCCTTAAAAGAAGATCTCTCTTTAGGGAAGGGTTAAAATGGAAAATTGGTGATGGGAGATCAATTAGATTTTGGTAATATTGTTGGCTTGGAGACAAACCCCTTTTTTTTTGGCCCATTCTGTCACTTAATGAGAATGATGGAGACTTACTTTGGGACTCCTATTGTTGATTACATTATCTCTAGTGGTAGATGAATCTCCCTCAAGCAAAGTATCATGGATAGACCTGACCTCTTTCCAAGAGTCGATGAACTTCAGTCTTTATTAAAGAAGGTAAGACTTCCTTTTTTCCCTAGAGAAGATAAATTCATTTGGTAAAATATTCCAACAAGAGCCTTCTCTGTCAAGTCTTCTTACATTATGTTGATCAAGCACAATGGTGGCCTTGATTGCTGGAAGGAGGTTTGGAATCCACAACTGATTCCTAAGATTAAAGTTTTCTCTTGGGATTATATGCATGGTAAAATACTAACCCAGTATAATCTTATTATAGGAGGCTTTCAAATTCCTAATCAATTCATTCTTTATAAGATGTATGAATAGACAATTCCTCATCTTTTTATTCATTGTCCTTTTGCCTCATATATCTGGTGTAATATATTATAGAAGCTTAACATCCAATGGGTATTTGGTATGAATGTATATAAATTTTTACTTAATTGGAAGTGTCTATCAAGTCACCCCATCATTTGGAATCTATGGTGGCAAATACCCACACACATTTGTTGGTGCCTATGGAAAGAGAGGAACAACAAAAATTTTAGGGACATTGAAAACATTATTTTTAATGTGCTTAAAACCCTCAACAAATCTTGCTTAAAAATGTTCTTGTTAGTAGTTGGAAAATCCCTCCTAATCATCCTTTAGCTTGGTATTGTAAGCTTGCAGAACATTGGAGGCTCCTGAAGACTTTTTATAAGTTTAACAATTCTAAGAAATTTGCTAGGAAAAACACAGTCTAGAAACCTCCTCACCTACCTTGGTTCAAGCTAAATTTTGATGATGCAGCTAGAATCAGATTGACCATTAGAGGTGTGGTAATTAAGGATCACAAGGGTGATCTATTTTCTTCCTATTCTAGAGACTTGAGTAGTTTTTCTAGTAATTAGGTGGAAGGGATGACCTTGTTATGGGGACTAAATATATCTTTGTTGATTGGCATTAAAATCTTCAAAATTGAAGGGGAATCTAAATTAATTATTGAAGCTACAAGAGGCACTATAATGACTAGTTCAAAAGTGGAGAAAATTATAAGAGACATAAGGCCTCTTCTTGCAAGATTTGATGAATTTACATTACAAGGTATCTTCAGAGAGGGAAATATTGTAGCCAGATCCATTGCCAGTCTTGGGTTGGTGAGGGAAAGCCTTGGTTGTTGGTGGATGATCCATTATTTTCATGATACTATGAATTCCCTTTTAGGTAATTAGGATAAAACTATCCTAGTCTCTAATGGAAGTTGCTAAAATTGTCTTCTAGATCCTTGTTTGGGGTATTTGGGCCTCACACTATAGAGATGGTGGACATCTAAGTTTAATATTTTATCTTTTATGTCCCTAATTTCAAATTTCTACAATAGTGTCATGTGATATGTACTGGGATGTACACGTCATCCCATGCCTATTTATGATTGGTTGTGGTAGCAATTTTTTGGCTTGAGTATATAAGAGAATTTCATTGGGGTTTGTGATAAAAATTTAATCTCTTTCAATTTTTTTAGATCACGTCCCGATCTCTTTCTTATTTTTAGCCATATTTATTGTTGGAAATACTTTTCACACATGGGCACTGTCTTTTATGTGCTGGATTCAAGAAAAGTCACTAAATGTATTAATTACACTTATTACTCTCTCTTAATTAGGATATTTGTGCCTTTTTTCTTGTTGAGTTAAACTTAAGGTTTATTTATCTCTACAACATTTCTTCTCAAGCTTGCATTGTTGCTTTTGTTACCATAATTTAATCATCTCTGGCTAATAACAATATGGGGGTATCAGGTTTATGTTGATCTTGATAAGTATGATGACTTAAAGAATAGTGCTACTATTTGGCATATATACAAGGAACAAGGAATCATCCCATTTATTGAATACATGACAGGCTATGATGAGACTCTCTCCCGATAATTTGTATCCTTCTGTATTAAGAGAAGAGTCACTATCGATGATAGTTCATTTGAGATGAGTGAGGAGGTCATCACTTAAGCCACTATCCTCTCCACATATAGACATAAATGGAAGCAAATGAGTAGGATGCTTGTTGTCACCAACCTTAATCAATTCTTTCATGCCAAAGAAAAATCAGTTAAGTTGCCTGGTGGTTTCAACCGGGAGGAATTACCTTAGCCTTGGGACCAAGTGTGTACGGTTATCATAAAATATTTTACCCTTAAAGGAAGGTTTGGGGTTTACATTATTATCATATGCCCTTTCTAAATCATTTTAGGAATCATTATGTGATTAAATTCCTTTCTTCCATCTTCACTCACTAGAAAGCACTATTAAGGATGTGTTGGATTCTAAAGAGTGGTGTAAAAAGTATAACATTTTACAACAACATCTCATATGTAGATTGTATCATTTTCCTCTTGCCCTCTGTACGCTGCACACCATTACTATGTAGTACTCCCTTGCTTCCTTAACCCCTCCCTTAGCTAGCTTGATGGACTACCGTAGACCTAGAAAAAATAAATTTATTAAGAAGCCTAAAACTCCTCAAGTCTCCTCGGACGATTTTCCAACGACGATATCTATGGAGATGTAAAAAGATAAGAAGAGAGATGACCTACCTCTACTTTTGAAGACTAAGACTTCCAAGTATATCAAATTATAAATTTAACACATTGATTCATATGTGGATATTATAGAAGAGACTAGTACACTCGCCGCTCCACTATGCTTGTTGTCAAACTCCTTGAGAAAAGAAAAAAATTATAAGAGGAATTTGATTCAAAGGATACCAGGGCTAGTGATAGAAAAAGCCTTGAGGAAAAAAAATAGGAAAGAGGCTCACTCTATCACAACCACTAGCTCCTTTTGTGTTTCATAAATCTTAAAATTGAATCCATCAATCTTAGTCACAAGGTTGAACGTGATAGCAAGGCCATATCCCCTGTTAAAAATAAGGACGCCACAATTAATTAGGAAACCATTGTTGGAGGGGAGTGTAAAATTTTTGGGGCTACTTGGGTGGAGATTGAAAAAATTAAAAAGGATATTATAAGCATGGACAATAGGTTCTAGGAGATATCGCGGTTTTCCCTTAAGGTGATGCACTCCTTGACTACTATTCTCTATTTGTTGCAGAAGGCTATGCTTAGAGAAAAGGACACTAAATATGAAGAATTTAAGGAATTTTTAAGTTCCTCATGGAGGAATGGGAGAAGATAATGGTGTCAAAGAAATTCATGCCAAAGAAGGCTTAGTTTGTTGGCTCTTGTTTCTTTTTTCCTATGTTGATGATAATGACTACTATGATATGGGATTTGAATTTTTTTGTTGGTATGGCCCTGTATGGCCTTTAAGTAAGACTTTTAATGACTATTATACTGGTAATACTTTAGTTAGTATGATTATGTTAGTTATAGTTGGCTTAGTTAGTATAGCTAGCAAGTCTTTCTTGGTTTTCGGTATGTGAAAGCTGGATCCTGGTTAGTTTTTTCTCTTGTGTTGTTAATGTGATGATATTGTAAATTTTCTTAATATTCCCCTTTGGGCATTGTATTAAGGGAAAACACCCTATTTTTTTGTTTCTTTCAATATTAAAAACTTATTTAGTCACTTTAAGATTTAATTTAAATTACCAGATATGAAAAATCAAATAATGAGAAACACAATAACAACACAATCTATGTGGAAACCCTTGCAGGGAAAACCATGACACAAGTATTTTTTTATTAATCTTCTTTTTGAAAATTTTGTAGGCTTTAGCCCCCCATTCAATTTGTGAGCATCAACCCCCCGGAAGCACCAATTTCCACTTTTGAATTCATAGGCACTAACACACTAGAGGCACCAACCCATATAATACGAGGCACCAACCTCACCAATATGAAGAACTCTTTTGAAAATATGCTATGACTTTAATCACATATGTTGAATAATTCTAATTACATATATGCCTCAAACTGATTACAAATCTTGGCATAAACCTGATCATGAATGTCCTATGAGATTTATCACCCTCTTATTTATCTAATAATTATGCCAATCATAAATCTCCCATAAAATGGATTATATCTCCTTACAAATCTGCTAACAATCCCTTTAATACTTTCTCGTTATTTTCTGGTTTATATGATATGTTTATTGCTTTTAATTCACAACACACTTTCTCATCGGTCTGTTGGTGTATATCTTCTTATCTTGTACACTCTATACACACACTTCATTCAATCTCTCCATAATAATCTTGTATCTTTCTTGTGCTTTTTTATGAATGGAGGTGATCTTCTTCTAATTAGTCATCTTGAAACAAAGGAGGCGTCCCTTTGTTAATATATCTAAATTAAATTTCTATCTTTTAATCATGAGTGTTATTGTTGATATGAATGGTTGTATTTGACATGTATTTCAACATTTTAATTAATATCCTTCACAAAGTCACCATATTTTATAGAAAATTAAAGATAAACTCATCACTCTTCATTAGCATCATCCTCTATTAATTAGTATCATCTCTTGCATTCACAATAATTAATATGTTTATTACCTAGCATTCATATTTTGTTTTCCTTAGAATGGTCATTGCCTTTGTTGTTTATAATTATTACAAACAACTAGATTATAATCACCTTTGTTCATTATGAAAAATTGATGCTCATAATTGCATTAATTACATATCATTCTATACATTTTCTTTCTTTATTAAACATCAATATTTTTTCAAAAGGTAATAGGGTTGTTCATATTTTTGTCTAGAGAGCACCAATAATTCAGCTGGCATAGTCTTGTTTATCAATAAGTTTCTTTGATTTGTTATTTATATGCGCAAACAATATTATGAAGATTTTATCGATCTTGTCTATTCACTTGACATCAATAACAAATTTTCAACATAGAACACATTTGATGTTTACCACAATTATACGAAACTTGAAAATTGAAACATTTAAGCAATTCTAACTCTCTGAAAATTTAAGGTGTGCCTATAAAATGAATCATTCAATGTAGAAAATAAAAAACATTATCCTCGTACATGGACCAAAGAGGCTTAAGTGGCTCCAAGAGAACTGTTCTCATCATTTTAAATTATAAAAATTTGGAAAAACTATACATCAAATTATAAATAATTTATTGGTTACACATTATTTTAAGATTGAGTATAATAATAATAGAAAGAGAGAAGAGAGATAAAGAGTTAAAAAGATACATAGAGATAAAAATAGGGGGAGAGAGAGTATGTGTGTATGATTGAAAGATATATGAAGAGAGAGACGCAGAGGAAGGAGTGGGAGGGAGAGAAATAGAAAGAGGAGAGAGGAGAGAGGAGAGGGGGAGATGACAAGATAAAATGATAAAGATATATGAGGTGATAGGAAGGGAGTGAGAGGGAGAGAAATAGAAAGAGGAGAGAAGAGAGGGGGAGATATGAAGAGAGAATGATAAATATATATATGAGGTGATATAAAGGTAGGGATAAGGAGGTAGATAGGGAGAGCATGTTAGTTAGAGAGAGAAATATGGATATAGAAATAGAGAGGGATAGAGATCCATAAACATACCACAATATCATTATTAGATATATATTTTATTATCGACGTAACCATTGCACCCCTTAAAGGTGCAAGTGCTAGTGAATAAATGGTTTTAAAAATTCTTACAATAATATAATCTCTAAATAAAATTTATCTAGTTTCTTGAAAATAAAGAATGGATGAAAGGGAATGTGAGGCTGTGAGAACAATGAAGAGAGGAGAGCACACTAAATACTGATTTTATGCCAAAGTCATCAAACCTTGAACAAATCAATATGATATACATATTTCCAATCACAAGATTTATTGTTGCACACCACTTTCTTTTTTCTTTTTTAATCTAGCATGCTTGATTTGGCTTTTCAAAGAATTCCTTACTCCTTTTTCATAAGTATGTTTGAAAAGACATTTATGTTTTGCTGACACAAGGCTAGATGAAGATTCTGTTAGAATGAATTTAGAATAACTGAGAGGGGGGTGAATTAGTTATCCATAAGTCTATATGTGCCCATTAAAACTTTATACCAAATTAAACAACTCAAATATGCTCGGTAGTTATAGCATAAGTCAACAATATAAGTATGAAGTTTACTGTTCAGATGAAATAAGCTTGTTGAAACTTAACAGTAAAACACAATATAAACATTCACACAATTTGACACTAGTATTTAACATGGAAACCCAATTTGGGAAAAACCACCAATAACATGCTATCAAGTTTTCACTCTTCTGAAGTGATGCCCTGTTAAGAGCCAACCCTGTTAAAGGTTACAAAACACATTGCTAAATGTGACCTGGTTAAAGGATTTAAACACCCTATCGGGAGTGGCCTTGTTAGAGGACTTAGAACATTCCAATTTGAATGTCACCTTTCTCAAAGGATTTATACAATGACTGTTAGGTCAACCTAGTTAAAGGATTTCAACTGATACAATGGTTAGAAAGTAATCAACAGGTTTGATCTGATTCATACAACTTACTTTGCAATCCAGATCCGATTTCTCTCTAATGAAAATTCATTGAGTGGCCTCCATTCTCATCTCAAACCCCAGATCTACTTAGGAACTCGTCAAGCAATCTCTCTCTGCTTCTCTGCTCATCCTTCTTTGCTTAGATCTTTCCAATCAATCAATTAACCATGCAATCCTCTTGCATACTTTGTATACACAGCTATCTTCACTCATCCTCAATGAATAACCCCTTGAGGTTATCATATACCTCTCCATCTAGGTCAGATACATCTTTTGCCGCTTAATCAAGATCGTAGATCTTAGGTTAGGTCAGATCCAATAGATCTTTCCATCATTACATTTAATTTATTTCTCCAATACAATCACCAATTAAACCTTTGATCCATGCATTAATTACGGTTACCCATGCATTTACATAGAGTAGATCAAATGTGCTTATCCTTAATTAACTTTACATATCCCAATAAAATCAACTATGTCGGCCAGAGATCTTAAACCTCATCAATCATCAAAATAATGATGCTTGACCGACACAAAACTTTCTCGGCAATTTACTGACGCTCGACACATACAGGAAAATATGCTCGGCACACACTAGTGCTCGGCCGACACAAAATTTGCTCGGCATAAACTATTCTTAGTAAACTGTCAATGAAAGATAAACAACATATCACTTTGCCAATGTGCCAACTGATAAAGTACCCTTTGTAATTCCTCATAACTCAACCATTCATCTTGGTCTTCTTGTTAAATCTCCTCCATCAATCAATAGATATGGTACTCAAACAGGCAGCAATAGTCTCACCAGTTAAGGTTTGACATCAATGACAAAACAATAATTTTTTCCATTGTAGCTTTCCAAACAATATTTCCAACAGATTCTCCAATTCTCCAAAAAGAATGTCATTCAAACAAACATCAAGTGCTCATTTCCATTTATGAATACACAATTTATGGAGAGTTTAATTTTTCTTGGAAGGGATGGCAGTGTTGATCTCTGCAAAAAGGGGGGTTGAATGAATGTAGATTTATATACATACATAGTTAAAACATTATGGTATCAAGTTTTAGAGAGATTAATCCCCTCATACCTATGACCATACATATTTACATAAAGAATAGGATTACGCATGTTTGTGGGCACATTGGCTGTATGTGTTAAAGAGTAAACTAAATTCTATTTTGTGCTTACCAGTTTACAGGATTTTAAGCCTATCCCTTCACTCAAATTGAAAACCTATTCCACATGATTAATTATTGAATCACAGTTGTTCTATAATGAGCATATAATCAACATGTAAGTCACTTCTTAGCTAGGGTTGTAAAATATTTTAGTACCCTTAGCAAATAAAGGGTTAATTTTAATATAAACATTGATTTTTTGGCCAAAATTTCTAGTTTTTGAAAAATAACCTTCTATCATCTTCGAGATGATATTTTCTTTAAATAAAGTTAATAATATTTTAGTGATATATGTCTATACTATGTCATCCACATCTTCCCATCTATAACTTTATACATTTTTTATTTCTATTTGAGGTTCTTCCTTGGAAGAAAAATGAAGTAGAATCTAGTTATAGATTCCACCATTATATGCTCCTTAATTAACTCATGGATTTCTCTATTTTTAATATTTGTGCTCTTAGTTTGTTGTTTATCCAAAACACTAAGAAAATGTTGTTAAATTCAAATCACTAGATTAGTTTTCATTATTTTTTTATTGGGAAAAAATCCATGACCAACACTCTAAACTGTTATAATTTCCCTCAATATAGCTTGTGTTTATTGTAAATGCCCTCAATACAGGTTGTTCTTATTGTTAGTACCCTAATAACCTTTGTTCGGATGTTATTTTTCATCGATTTCTAATTGGGAATATCTTGATCACTTTTAATATGAGATTATACTTTTGAGGGTATCAAAGATGACACCACATATATTTTTACATTCTAAAATTAAACAAATCAAATTATTATGAAATTAATTATCTACTATCCTTATACTAACTTTAACAAATTTTAAGTTTTAGAATTCAATTTATGATCTTGAGATTACAAAATTTGTTAAAACTAGTTGTATTGTTGCATCAAAATTGAATCTATGCCACAAAGATAAAGCAAGAGTTATTAGTATAGGTATAATTATATGCATCTACTAGCCATTAAAATTTAAGATTTTAGTTAATATAAAAAATGCCACATGCAACCGATTCTAAAACTTTATGATTGCATTATGTGAAACTCTAATTCACCTTAGATTTGTGAGGTTTAATTTTTTGATATAGACTCTAATTTACCATTTAATTTTCTATTTGGGATGCCATGTTGAAATCCAATTGTTTATTAGATTTTGACTCTAGTAAGGCTATTGCTAACTAAGATTCTTTTTAGGAGGGCATATATTTAGAGTTGACTAACAAAATTTCTAACAAAATTACAATATTGAAGGTGACTGGCCAAAAGGTGAAATAAAGGTTGTGGATGATAAAGGCCTAAATAATATTGTGACAAAGTAGAAATTTTTCATATAGGGAATCAAGGTTGGAGGAAATGATTAAATAATATTAGGGTCTAAAATATACTGACATCTACCCAATTGATTGTGGCTATGAAATACATCCAAGTGTGTACCCAATGACACCAAATAAACTTGAGCATGTTCAATTCATTTACCTTAAGTTATATAAGCACCCAACTGAAATCACCTGAACTTATGAAAAAACTAAAATCTAAAAGGAAAAGGCCAAAAGTAATCAAAAAAATTGTTTGCATTATTCCTCACTTGAGTCACCTCCTATTTTGATAGCCTTATTGAACAATGATGTTGTATGTGTGGACCACAAAACATGGGTTTGATTATATAGTGATGATACAATAATCACTTTGATATATGAAGATGAACAACTTACTAAGGACGTGCTTGATAAATAATTCAAAATTCATGTTTATCATGAAAGTGCACACGGTGCTTTTTTTTTGTTAATTTTTAAATTTGCTACTAAATGAATGATGATATTATTTTTTTCCTTAGCTTGTACAAGTTTGAAGAGTTGGATTTTGGAGCATCAGTGCTACAAGAATTGAAAACTTAGAGTTGATTGATTTTGAGCTCACCCTCACTTTTTAGGCAATGAGATTTTCTAATCAAAATGATTTTAGACCATATCTATCATTTTAAATATTAAAAATGAGGGAATTTTGAAAACATGTCGGGTTCTTTAGCAAGGACATTTATGGAATCAAATTAAGGACATATTTCCAAAAATGAAGAGAATGATATGGATAATAAAATTTGTGCCTTTTACAAAAGATAATAGATTGATTTCAACCTATTTTAGAGATACAAAAGTATTCCAATAAAATTTAATTAGGTGCAAAACAAGGAATTTTGTGGCTACAAAAGAATATAACATATATATTGTCAATCAAATTGACATATATCAAGAAGATTATGTAGGAAAAATATGGCTTCCACATAAAATATTCATATATGTTTTGATTACAAATAAATTTCTAAAGGCCCTATGTCATAAATAACTTAGTTATTGAATGACTTAACAATATATTGGGATTTTATATTGGCAAACAATGAAAATCATTTCTCATGGTGAATCCAATTGATGATGTAACATAGACTTTTTTATATAGCTATAATGTTGTCCCGTCAAATAAATTTACAAAAATCATGTTCATTTGACAAAATTTATTGATATGAGAAATGAGAATCCATAAAAGCCCTGTCACTTTTATTTTTCTAATGTTAAAAAAGTTTATCCCTGTTAAGAACTTGCATGCTAGTGTTGTGATAGTCTCTTATCTAGTGCATATGATGACAAGTTAGAATATTATTATTGTTTCCCTTTAGAATTAGGGGTAGAACATACCTCAGAGTTAGGCTACTGAACTTAAGAAAATTTATGAGTGAATTATGAGATAGAGAATACAAGCCTAATATTATAGGTGTTTGGAAAGGTGATGAATGGAGTCTATTCACTTGTTGAAGAAAGTTGTGGTAATTGTTATTTAAGTTTTTTTCAATTCTAAAAGTTGATCATGTATTCAATTCAATGTATTGTGATAGAGAGTCAAGTAGCTCTAATTTTTTATTTCATTCTATTTCTATCTTTTGAAGCAACCTTTCAGTTATTCAAATAATTTTGAATTTGTTTTTAAAATGTTTCAGTTACTTCCTATGTTCTTTAGTATAGCTTTTAAAATGTTTTAGTTACTTCCTATGTTCTTTAGTATAGCTTGTGGAATAAATGCTTCTATACTTATTGCTTGGGCCTAACCATCAACATAAGAAACATGTTGTAGGCATCAATCAATCTGTAAACCCTATTGATGACCAAAATGAAAATATTCTATTATCCAATCTTTGAAGTTGAAGAATATTTAAAAGAAAATAGAAAAAGGTAGGATAGACAAAATACACAATCATGTTTAAGAAATGGTTGCATAGCTACAACATTCCATTTCTATTTATAAGTAGTAAAGTGGTCTACTATTTTAAATATTATGGACGGACCGTGGTTATTGAAAAAATAAGATTGTATCACAAACCATTGCCAACATTTAAGAATTGGTTTTCAATTAAAGACAATGATGAGCACATGGTTATATTGAGAGGATGAGGTGAATTAATATAACAATATTATTTTTATTTTTATAACTTATTTAATCACTTTAAGATTTGATCCAAATTAGAACATATCTAAAATTAAATAATGAGCGACTCAATAACAACACAATTTATGTGAGAACCCTTGTGGGAAAAACCATGACAAAATATTGCTTTTATTAATCCTCTTTTTACAAATTTTGTAGGATCTAAACCCTCATTTAATTTGCGAGCACCAAGCCACTGGAAGTACCAACTCCCACTTCTGAATTTTTAGTCATCGATCTACTAGATGCACCAAAACCTACACTATGAGGGACCAACCTCATCAATATGAAGCACTCTTCTTAAAATATTTTACAATTTTGATCACCAACCTTCAATAATTATAATTACAAATTTGCCACAAACTGACTAAAAATCTTGGCAAAAGTCTAATCAAGAATATCCTATAAGATTTCTCACCCTCTTCTTTATCCAATCTTCTATTATGTTGATCATAAATCTTCAATAAAAATGGATTATATCTCCTTAGAAATATACCAACATTCTTGGTGCAGGAGCACCTAGGTACAAGGATAAGCTATAGGAGGTCAAAGGTCAAAATGTGGTTGTATTTGGTTCATTCGTAATCTATAAGGTCATTTTAATATCCTTAAAGTATAATGAGTCCTTTTGATGTAATTGGAAGCAAAATGAAACTTGTTTACAAGAAATTGCCAAGATTGTGCAATAAGGTCCTAATAGGTCAAATTGAGTCAAAATACCCATGGAAGGAAAAACATGATGTAAATTGGGTTCTTAGGTCCATTTGAAGATGTTTTAAGTATTAAATCAATTTTCAAATTCATATGTAACACAATGCAAAAATTGCTTAAAATATGTAAAAGTGCAACATTGCAAAATTACAATTTTGCAAAGTTGCCAAATAGGTCGTTGATCGGTCTAGACGAAGTTAGGAAAATTTTTGGATAATTATTTTTATAAAATGGAATTTTCAAGTCGAATTGGAGGGTGGTGGATAGTTGGAGGAAAAATTACAAAGTTGTTGCCTCTAACTGTCACACCTAGTCTGCAGACAGGGTGACAATCCATATATTTCATATTGGAAAGATGAGATCACCCATGGATTGGTTGTAAAAAAAGAATGGAATTAGTTTGAAGACCAATTGTAAGGTTTTTGTAATATATGAAATGAATAAAGGATTATTATTGTGTAAAACCAAACAATTCTTTGTTACCAGTCACGTTATTATCTATTTCAGAGCATTTCTTGATTAGTAGGTGGATTGGTTCATATTCTGTTTTGATTTGGAAGTAAAGAGCAATGTTTTAAGGACATATTAAAACTAATATGAGGTATGGCCATGACCCACAAAGAAAGATCCATGTAAATTTGTAAAATCTGGCATAATCTCTCATTTTCTGACCTTTGTGCAGGGTTTAATGTTTCCTTAAGTTTTAACCAGTGTAAAATGTGAACTCTTTGATATTTGGAAAGAAGACTCATTAAGAATTCAAATGTATTATTTCTTGCAATGAATGGTTTTGTAGTTTGGGAGTAGGTTTATGTCCTAGCATACAATTACAGTAAACTCACTGTGTTCTAATAGTGCAACCTTTATTTTGATCTATTTTTGCTATTTGTATGGTTTGTAAGTTCAAGTGAAGGGTCAAGTGAGGTTAGAGGAATATAATTAACATTTGAAAAAATATTGGAACTAAATTCATAAAGAATTGTAGTAATAATGCTATTGTTCACTGTCATGAAGAGACAATGCTAATCATAGTTGAATAACTCCTTCATTGAAAGCCTTATCTTGATGCAAAGGTAAGGCATGACTGTCATGATAGGACATTATAAGGTAACTTACTATATTTTGGTTTAAGCGATTGTGTGTTGATAAAAGAAAGTGTGGAAAGAGTCCAGGGTGACTTGAAGTGTGTAGGAGAGCGAGGAAGGGTTGTTACCAATTGGTGATTAGTTATGCAAGGGTGAAAAGTTCTAGGCAATAAATATTAGGACAATGATTTATAATCAGGGAAGATGAGTTGGGTTGAGTCTATTTGACTATTGGTCCGTGGAAGGAGGGTTGTATGATGTAAAGGGATGTCAATGAAAGGTATTGGTGCTAAAAAGAGTCAAGGGGACACTAGAAGGATGTCCTTAAGGGTTAAGATTGTAATTATGAAAACAGGGATAGTATGTGTTAAACATTGAACCAGTGAATTAGTGGATCAGTTGTGATCAAGAATGGAGATACTATTGATTTGTAGAGGGATGGTGGATCTAGGTGAAGGAGAAGACCTTTAATAGGTATTAACATAAAAGGATTTTTGGTTAGGGTTTGATTTGAGGAATATTTTTGAGTGTTGTTACAAAAAAAATCAGGAACATTGAAGTTCTCTATTGAGTTTAAGTGTGGGTACACTCGCCTCTACATCAATCTTCTTTAATATTTTCTCTTTATTTACTAGTGTATATGATATGTTTATTTCCTTTCAATCCACAATACACTTTCTAATCATCCTGTCGATGTATATCAAATATATCTTCTTATCTTGCACGCTCTACACACACTTCTTTCAATCTCTCCATAACGATATTGTAATTTTCTCATGCCTTTATCTTGAAGGGTCGCGCTCTTCTTATAGGGAGTCATCTTAAATCAAAGGAGGCATCCCTTTGTTAATATACTTCTAAAATATGAACCACTATAGTTTCTATCTTAAAAAAAATACTATAGTAGAATATGAACCAAACTTACAACATGGTGACCGAGATAGGAACTACCAAACATCCTAAAAAGTGGAAAAGAAATACAATGAACTCAAAACAACCATAATATAGAAAACATAAGATAACAAGAAAATGACATTAATAGAATAAAAAAATTAAAGCTAACATTAATAGATCAAAAAAATCAATGACAAATAACTCTACAAAATATGTCACTGTATTATGGTACTATCTGCAATGTCTACAATATTTTCTAGTTCGTAGGATCAAGCTAACAATCCGAGTTGAAGCCATTTTCATTACATTGATATTAAATAAATAGGTTTAAAAATACTTGTGAGGATATAGCCGCTAAAGAATAGAGTGTTGGATGATATTAGAATTGGGTACTACTAATGATGTTGGCATTCATGTTTTGTCACTGATATCAACATATGTTTATGTGGAGAGAACATATTGGTTATTAATATTATATGATGACTGAAAGAAGTGTACGGATACGGTACATATGAATCAGAACAAGTGAAGATGGTGACATGAAGAAGAATGTGTGATGATCTTATTTCTAAGGTCACTAGACTTAATATTTCATATTGGAGTTGTTACAGACATTTTAGTGAAGGTTGGTTTCTGGACTGTGACAGTGATGCTTGACAGAGCGAGTCTTTGTGTTTTGGGGATATCTTATAGTAGATGATGATTCAAGTTATGCGAGATTAAGAGATTATAGAAGGCATATTGAAGAATTTTTTTTATTGATCGCAATTCGTGTGATTGTTGGTTACATCAGCCGAGGCATGTATTCTGGAGGAGACCTATTTAGGGTCGACTTCAGAGATGTAGCCTGCATTGTGGATTGTGAGCGTGGATTGCAGATCTTGGATTATATCTAATGTATTGTAATTGAATTTTACTTGTTTTAGGTACCGTGTGTATTTTAGCAAGGGGTTAAATAATTATATGTATATTGGGAAAGCTTAATTGGTCGACCTAATCAATTATTGTAATAGGGTATATATGGGAGATATTTTCTGTTGAAAAGATGGAGGTATGAAGAGAATGTAATTGAAAAGATAGAGATGTGTGAAAGTTGTAAAGCTTGATTGGCTTTTGGATGTAGAGAAGAGTTTGTGTTTATAATACTTCATTGGAACTGACCAAGCAAAGATAGTTGCTATCAGACAGTTCACTAGATTGTATATTTCTTATATACGCTTGTTTGGGTTGTAAATCCTTGAGGGTGGCTTTAACCTTCTTTGAACAGTGTGCCTGGGAAGTGAGCCCACAGTTACTCTTGACTCCTAACAGGGTTTTTCCTTTAACAAGGACTCTATATTGCAATGTTGTAATAAGCTCTTAACAGGGCTAAATCTTTTAACATGGATACTATACTCCCAGTACATCATTTGTGGGTACTAATTCCCACAGGGGTTTTACCTTTAATAGGGGTTCCTCGACAAAAAAGGATTGTGTTATTGTGTTTCTATATACTATGTTATCATTTGAATTGAAGTTTTGGTTTATAAAGCTTAATGTTTAATAATCTATCTCACAACTGGTTCACCCCCCTCTCAGTTGTGTTGGTGGACTGTTATTCCTAACAATTGGTATCAAAGCTGATGGTCCTTAGAGAGAAAGCTTAACAACTTGAGGTGATCCTAGAGATGACTTACTATAGGAAGGATAGTCCAAAATTTGATCCTAAAAAATTTGAGAGTTGGAAGAGCAAGATGAGAACACATTTGCTAAGATTGGGAATCGACTACTGGATGATCACAAAAATAAAGGAAAAGATAAAGACTGAAGATGAACTAGATAAAGATAATTAAGATGAAAAGAATTTATTTTCATGTAACATGGTCACAAGGGAAGCACTGATCAACGCACTTTCTGAAGGCAAATTCATAGAAGTAAAAGGCTTAGATTCTGCACATGAAATTTGGACAAGATTGGAAGCACTGTATGAAGGAAATAAGTTTACAAAATAGGTGAAGCTACAAAACTGGAAGAAAAAGATGGAATCATTGAAAATGAAAGATGACAAGAACATTAGAGCATACACACAGAGAGTTATTGAAGTGGTTACTGGCAGTAGGAACTTTGGAGGTACTTACAGTGAGGAAGAAGTGATTGCAAAGATTCTCAGATCTCTGACACCTGTATACAGAACTAAAGTACAAGATATAGAAGAAATTATACCCTTCACAACAAAATTTAATAGATAGATGTTTATTGGAAAGCTAACTACTTTTGAGGCCACATAACTACGAGATTCTCTACCTAAAGTTGAGTCAGCATTCAAGGTGACTGTGCATAGAAATAAAAAGACTTTATCTGGAATTGCAAGCACCAACAATAGTGACTTGAGAGAAGAAATTGGAGACTACGTTGATGAATGGGAAAAGATACATGAAGAAGAAAGAAAGCTAGACGAAGTGGTAGCCCTGATCACTAGAAGAGAAAAGAGAGGTAAGGGTGAATTTTAAGGCAAGTTACCTTTGAAATTTTTTTCATGCAACAAGATAGGTCATTTTGCATCTCAATGTCCTACAAGGGTTCCAAAACATAAACCTAAGTTTTACAAATCAAAGTATCCAAAAGACAAGGAATGTTACTATGCTAGTGAAGGTGTTTTTGATGATGAAACTATTGACTATGATGAGATTGGATTTATTTCTATTAAGGATGATGAACCTATACATGAATAAAAAGCCTTAGTATCTCGTGTTGAAAAGAAATTAGAATGGGTTATAGATAGTGGTTGTTCACATCATATGACTGTAGATAAAAAACAAGTTGTTAGTCTGAAAATATATGATGGTGGTGTTGTTAGATTTGGTGACAATACTCCTAAGCTTATCATTGGAGTTGGATCTATTTCTCTGGATGGAAAAACTAATATTGACAATGTACTACTTGTTGATGGACTTAAACATAATATGTTGAGTGTTGGACATCTAGTGGACAAAGGCTATCAATTGAAATTCATTGATGGGAAATTTTATATCAAAAGTAAATCAGGAGACTTGATCACATTTGGTAATAAATCTAGAGGTAATGTATTTGAATTTAATACATATGAGGCTTCTTGTTTTATTGTGAAGGTTGATGATAGTTGGTTATGGCATAGAAGATTTTGTCATGTCAACTTTGATAATATTGTGAAGGTAAGTATGACTAATTCAGTAAGAGATCTACCTAAGATTGTAAAACCATCTAACACCATGTGTAGAGAGTGTGTTATGGGGAAGCAAACTAGAAGCATTTTTAAAATAAAATATTATTCAGCAAAAGGGATGTTGGATTTGGTACATACAGATTTGTGTGTACCTACAAGAACGCGATCTTATTATGGTGAAAGGTATTTTATACTTTTTGTTGATGACTTTTGTAGAATGGTGTGGGTTACATATTAAAGAGAGAAATCCGAGGCATTTGACAAATTAAAGATATTCAAAGAAAAAGTTGAGAATAAATAAGATTTTAAGATAAAATGTTTGAGATCAGATTGAGGTAGTGAGTTTACTTTAGATTTATTTAATACCTACTGCGAAGAGCATGGAATATTAAGATAGAAATCTGCTCCTAGGGAACCACAATAGAATGGGATAGCAGAGCAAAGAAACATAACAATATTAGATGCTTCCATAACTATGCTACTGAAAGGAAATGTATCACATGTTCATTGGAGAGAAGTTATTGGTACTACTGTGTACACCTTGAATAGAATTCATATCAGAGAATGTAAAAGTAACACTCCTTATGAATTATGGTTTGATCATACTCCTATTGTAAAATATTTTAGAATTAAATGCTATATCAAAAGAGATGATGAGATAGGGAAATTTGATGATAGAAGTGATGAAGGTATCTTCCTTGGTTATTCTACTAAGAGAAAAGCCTATAAATGTTTCAATCTGAGATTGACAAAGTTGATTGAAAGCACTAATGTGAAGATAGATGAAAAGTTTCAGATTCAGGAAAGAATGTATGATTGTGGTCAGATTGTAGAGATAAAAGAGGTCACTATTGATCTTGCACAACCTTTGGAAATTGATGATGAGATTGAAGATGAATCAATTAAGCTTACTGAAACTCCTAAGAATCTGAGGTATGTTAAGAAGAACCATCCTGAAAATAAAATCATTGGTAATGCAAGTAAAGGAATAATGACAAGATCAAAATTGAGAGATGAAATTTGTTTGATTTCTCAAGTTGAGCTGAAAACTACTAATTAAGCATGTAGAGATGAATCTTGGACTAAATCTATGCAGGAAGAACTAGAACAAATAAAGAAAAATAACACTTGGGAATTGGTTCCAAGACCTGAAAACAAAATTGTGATAGGAACCAAATGGGTCTTCAGAAACAAAAAGGATGAGGAAGGAAAAATGGTAAGAAATAAGGCTAGACTAGTTTGTAAAGGCTAATCGCAACAAGAAGGCATAGACTTTGAAGAAACATTTTCTCTTGTTGCTAGGTTGGAAGTTGTGAGATTATTTCTTGCTTATGTTGCACATAAAGACTTTAAATTATATCAGATGGATGTGAAATATGAATTCTTGAATGGAGATTTGGAAGAAGAAGTATACATAGAGAAACTTGATGGATTTCCTTTGATAGAAGATGAAGACATGGTTTGTAAGTTGAAGAAAGCATTGTATGGACTAAAACAAGCACAGAGAACATGGTATGAAAGACTAGACAAGTATCTACTTCATCTTGGTTTCAGAAAAGGTAATGTAGACATTAATTTATATTTAAGAACTGGTGAAGATGGGATCCTAATTATAGAAGTTTTTGTTGATAATATCATTTTTGGAGGCAATGATAAAATGAGTACAAATTTCTCTAAAGAAATGAAAAATGAATTTGAAATGTCAATGATTGGTGAGATGAAATTTTTTCTTGGTTTGCAAATTAATCAATAAGAATGGTATTTTTATATATCAGACCAAGTACCTTAAGGAAATCTTGAAGAAGTTTGGAATGGAAGATTGTAAACCTGTTGGGACTCCCATGGTGACTGGTTATAAACTTACTAGTAATGATGAAACTCAGAGTGTTTTTTAGACAAAGTACAGATCAATGATTAGAGGTCTATAATATCTAACTCACACCAGACCAGATATTTCCAATGCAGTTGGAATTATGGCAAGATATCAAGCAGATCCTAAAGAGACACACCTTGCTGCTGTGAAAGCAATTTTCAGATACTTGAAAGGAATAATAGAGTATGGATTATGGTATGATAAATCAAATGACTTTATTTTACATGCTTATACTGATGCTGATTGGGCAGGTAGTATGGATGATAGAAAGAGTACAAGTGATGGAGCATTTTTCCATGGAAAAAGGTTGGTTTCATGGTTAAGTAAGAAGTAGGACTATATTGTGCAGTCTATTGTCGAATCCGAGTAAGTTTTTGCTTCTATAAATTGTACACAAGTTGTTTGGATAAAACAAATGTTGAAGGACATTGGAATAATTTTTGAAGAGCTAGTGATTATACATTGTGATACCACTAGCATAGTGAATATGTCAAATAATCATGTAATTCATTCAAAGAATAAACATATTTCTATTAAGTATGATTTCTTGAGAGACAAGGTATCAAAGAAAGAGAATAGATTGGAGTATGTAAGCATAAAGGAACAAATAGCAGATATATTTACAAAACCTTTGACAAAAGATGCTTTTGAGTGTCTCAGAAACATGCTTGGGGTGAGAGCCCCTCCCTATGGTAATTAATTGATGCATACATGCATCAATCTAGTGTCTTTAAGAGCTATATCATTTGCTAGACTTGATGTATGGATCTACTCCTCAGGGGGAGTGATTGCAGGAACACACTAGAGCACATTTGGGTGATTTTACACCTGGCTGCTAGACATGAAGATTTAAAAAAGATACACCTTGAAGAAGATTAAAGAAGAGTTATGGCACCCTTTTCCATTTTTGTCAAAGGGGGAGAGATTCTATGTGAAAATCCCTACTTCTTTAGGGAGAATTGTGTTGAGGATATTGAGAAGATTGTACTGAGAAAGAGTACTTTTGGGTTGATGGATTTTCCTATATGTTGCCATCAATGCCAAAGGGGGAGATTGTTGGATGATATTATAATTGGGTACTACTGATGTTTTTGGCATTCATGTTTTGTCACTGATGTCAACATATGTTTCTATGGAGAGAACAGACTGGTTATTACTTTTTTATGAGGACTGAAAGAATTGTACGAATACTGTATGGATGAATCAAAATGAGCAAAGATGATGATATGAAAAAGGATGGGTGATGATCTTATTTCTAAGGTCACTTTTATTAATATTGCATATTGGAGTTGTTATAGATGTTTTAGTGAAGACTGGTTTCTGGATTGTGACAGTGATGCTTGACAGAGCGAGTCTCTATGTTTTGGGGATATCTTACAGGCGATGATGATTCAGGTTATGTGAGCTTAAGAGACGATAGAAGGCATATTGAGGAATGTTTATTATTGATCACAAGTTATGCTATTGTTGGTGACATTAGCTGAGGCTTGTATTCTAGAAGAGACCTATTTGGGGTTGACTTCAGAGATGTAGCATACATTGTGGATTGCGAGCGTAGATTGCAGATCTTGGATTATATATGATGTATTGTAATTGATTTTTACTTGTTTTAGGTATCGTGTGTATCTTATCAATTGGTTAAATAATTATATGTATATTGGGAAAGCTTAATTGGGTGACCTAACCAATTATTGTAATAGGGTATATATGGGAGATCTTTTCTTTTGAAAATATGGAGGTATGAAGAGAAGGTAATTGAAAAGACAGAGATGTGTGAAAGTTGTGAAGCTTGATTGGCTGCTATATATAGAGAAAATTTTATGAATATAGTACTTCATTGGAACTGACCAAGCAAAGATAGTTGTTATCAGACAGTTCACTAGATTGTATATTTCTTATAAACACTTGTTCAGATTGTAAATCCTCGAGGGTGGCTTTAACCTTCTTTGGGCAGTGTGTTTGGGTAGTGAGCCCACTGTTACTCTTGACTACTAACAGGGTTTGTCCTTTAACAGAGAATGTGTATTGTAATGTTGTAATAAGCTCCTAACAGAGCTAAATATTTTAACAAGGATATTATACTCTCAGTACATCATTTGTGGGTATTAATTCCCATTGGGGTTTTACCTTTAATAGGGTGTCCTCAAAAAAAATGGATTGTGTTATTGTGTTGGTATTTACTGTCTTATCATTTGAATTTAAGTTTTGTTTTATAAATCTTAATGTTTAATAATTTGTCTCACAGTTGATTCATCCCCCTCTCAATTATGCTGGTGGACTGTTATTCCTAACACAGAGTTGTCTGATTTCTTCAAAAAAATGAATAGATGGGAGGGTGTGTGAGGTTGCGAGAGAAATGAAGGGATGAGAGCATGCCAAATACTAATTTTACACCAAAGTCATCAAACCTTGAATAATTCAATATGATACCCAATATATAGGGTTATAGGGTTTATTGTTGCATGCCACTTTATTTTTCTTTTTTTACCAACATGTTTTATTTGACATTTCATAGATTTCCTTACTCCTTTTCCATAGGCATGTAAAAAAAAAATTCAATTTTTTGAAACAAGGGGGTATAAAGATATTTGATTCTCCAAAAATAATGTCATTCAAAAAAAACACCAAGTATTTGTTTCCATCTTTATGTTGGTCCATTGAGAGGGTGGGGGGGGGGGGGGGGAATNGGGGGTGAATCAAACAAAATCAATCTTAAATACTTAAAAATTATCTCATTGATTCACTCGGTTGAACTTAATACAGTGATAAATGACTCACCAATTAACTTAATAACTTAAACAACCATACATCTCATCATATGCAAATAAATCATTCAAACTCAATTAACACTAGATTTAATGAGGAAAGCCAATATGGGAAAAACCTTTGTGGGAATTGTGACCCACAATAAAAATGTACCCTTCTGAAGTACGCTCAGTTAAGAACTTATCCTGTTAAAGATTAAAAACACATTTGCTAGATGTGACCCTGTTAAGGTATTTACCTCAGATCTGTTAAGATCTTCACCCTGTTAGGATTGACCTTGTTAGAGGAATTTAAACACTCTTTTGGAATGTCACATACTTCTAGGATTTACAAATAGGACTATTAAATCCACTCGGTCAAGATATTTTCTCTATTACAAATGCCAATACGTAACATTAAAACTTTGATCTGTAAATATAGAAACTACCTTTTTCTTGGGTCAGATTCTTTATGGTCACATGAATACTGACATCACATACTCCATTTTTCTCTTCTCTTAGACTATAGATTCTTCTCTTTATGCTTCTCTATCCTACTCGGTAACTTATGTTCTTCAACTTCTTCTTCTTCTTAATTCAACTCACCAGCATCATAATCTTTGTTTATTTCTCATTCTTTATATAGACAAAATTTTGCCTCTTAATCTCCTTGCTTAGGTTTTCCATCTTTTGCGCTCAGTTGTTCGATCATCTTCTTCACAAATATTAGCTCGGTAAACCATTAACTTTTACCTTGTAACTTGAACTTTTTCTTGGAAGTCTAATAATCAGGTTTAACCACTTAATCTTCACCTTAGATATTATCATTGAATTTTCTCACTCGTAGATCCTCTAACAAACTTCCTTTAATTCGATCATCATAGCTTCATATTAAATTTGATCTTATCATTATTTTCAATCAATATCTTGTACTCGGTAACTAACTTCATTCATTGCTCGGTGCCTAACTTATTCTCGGTGCTTGGTAACTAAAATTGACTAACACAACTCTATATCGATAGACTCTTTCTAGCTCGATAGAGTAACTCTTTTCAGACATAACTTAACTCTTTTCAATATCTAACTTAATCAATCAAATGTACCAACTTGGTAACATCAAATATATAGTAGAAAATAAATATATCAACATTACTTCATCATTGTCTAATCTGTATTTGTCACCCATTTAACTTCTCCTTCTTATGATATGATAACTCAATAAAAATCAATAATCATTTTCTTGACATCAATGACAAAATAACAACTGATCTAACCATTTCTACAAACATGTATACCTATTATCACTCGGTCTTAACCATCTCCATCAATTGATTAAAAATATTCCTCTTTGGCATTGATGGCAACACTATAATATTACTATAGAAATTGATGATAGAAATTCTCAATACTGTTAATCTTTGTCATTACTCCCTCTGAGTTGATAGTTCAGTTTTTTATCATCAAATTGTTCTCCCTCTTGGATAAATCTTCTAATATTATAACATACATCCCGATTCTCCTTCTTGAGTAAATAGTAGCAATTCATTCTCTTCCTCTTTCATCAATATCTCCCTTATGGATAAATGTCATCAATTCATTCTCTCCCTCTTTGACAACAATTCAAAAAATTCATACTCTTGAAAACTTGTGTCAGCAGAGGATTATATCTTACATGTACAAATATTCATTGCATACATAAATCTCCACACAACTTCAGGAATCACCTAAAGTGTGTCATATTAACATCAATTCAAGAATATATATTATAACAAAGTATAGAATTGATGCAACATGTCTCATGCTCCTTAATAAATATTGGATAGGGGAAGAACCCCTAATTTACCTCTCAGATACTCAAAAGCATCCTTTGATAGTGGATTTGTAAAGATATCATCCAATTGTTCCTTTGAATTCACATATTCCAATGCCACATTCTTCTCTTGAACTTGTTCTCTCAAGTAGTGATACTTGATAGGAATGTGCTTGCTATTTGAATGCATAATCGGGTTCTTTGATATGTTGATATCACTTGTGTTGTCACAAAAAATAGTTATAGGATCTGAGATAATGTCTTGGATACCTTCAACTAGTTGTTTGATCCAAACAATTCTCACACAATTCATGGCAGCAACAACATATTCTTCCTCGACAATAGACTATGAAATGCAACTCTTCTTCTTACTTAGCCATGTGACCAATCTTTCACCTAGAAAGAATGCTCCTCCACTAGTAATTTTCATGTCATCAATATTTCCAGCCCAATATGCATCAGTGTAGACTTGCAAATCAAAAGTACCTCCTTTCTTGTACAATAAACCAAAATCTTCAGTTCCTTTCAGATATCTAAAGATTCTCTTGACTGCAGACATATATGTTTCCTTAGGATTAGAAGAAAATCTTGCAACAATCCCAATAATGTGCTCTATATTAGGTCTACTATGAAAAACATACTACAATTTACCAATCATAGATCGGTAAAGAGTATTATCCACCTCTTGTGTCTCATCTTCTTTTGACAATTTACATCCTGTGACCATCGGTGTTCCAACAGGATTGGAATCTTTCATACTAAAAGTTTTGAGGATCTCTTTGATATACTTATCTTGTGTAATATAGACCCCTTTTGAAACTTGTTGTATCTGTAGACCTAGAAAGAACTCAATCACTCAAATCATTGACATTTCAAACTCTTTTCTCATTTCATCAATAAATACCTTACATAAGGTGTTATTGCCTCCAAAAATAATATTATCAACAAAAATTTCAGCAATCAAAACCTTGTTGTCACTGTCACACTTCAAGTAAACATTATTGATATCACTTGTTCTTTGAAATCCTATTTTGATTAGATAAGAGTGAAATATCTCATACCATGCTCGGGGTGCTTGCTTCAAACCATAAAAAGATTTGTGTAATTTACATACCTTTTTCTTATTCGTGCTCTCAACAAATCCTTCAGGCTGCTCATTGTGAAATTCTTCTTCCAGTATCCCATTTAGAAATGCAGACTTGACATCCATTTGATAAAATTTGAATCCTTTGTAATCCGCATAAGCTAGAACTATTCTAACTCCTTCCAATCTAGCAGCAAGTGCAAAATTATCTCCATAATCTATACCTTCTTGTGCATAACCTTTGCAAACCAATCTAGCTTTGTTTCTGATAACTTCTCCATTCTCATCCAACTTGTTTATGAAAATCCATTTAGTACCAATAAGAATTTTATCCTTTGGCCTAGGTACTAAAGTCCATGTATTATTCTTTTCTATTTGATCAAACTCTTCTTTCATTTCTTTTATCCAATCTTCATTATCTAGTGCTTCTTTAACTTTCTTTGGCTCAAATGTAGATATCAAACATGTATTATCTCTTACCTTGTTTCTTGTCATCACTCCAGCATATTTATTTCCAATAATCTTGTTTGGGGACTGGTGCCTCCTCACATACTTTTCTAAAATAGGCTCAGTAGGTCTTGATGCTTCATCCTCATTATTCGGTTGTAGAGCAATCTGTTCAGCTCCATCATCGGTAGGTGCTCTCGATAAGGTGTCAGGAACATCAGGTTGTACATATACAAATTTATCATAGTCTTCAGGTTCCTTTTTACTTTCTTCATCATTCTTTTTTGCATACTAATCGATTCTCACACTTGCACTTTCCACCATTTTTCTATTAACTTTATTCAAATGCTTATAGGCTTTACTCCTTGTAGAATATCCTAAGAATATCCCTTCATCCCCTTTAGAATCAAACTTTCCTTATCTAGAACCTTTCAAGATATAACATCTACTTCAAAAAACTTTGAAATAACTCACATTAGGTTTGTGTTTATACCAGATTTTATAAGGCATTCTATTGGTACCTTTCTTCATTTGTACTCGGTTCAATGTGTAAACAACAGTACTGACTGCTTCTCTCCAAAAAATTTCTCAATCATTAGTGTCCTAGCACAATCAATAATAGATCTTCTTCTTCTTCTCTCAACAATACCATTCTATTGTGGTGTCCTCGGTGCTGACATCTATCTCTTAATTCCATTTTAATTACAAAATAGTGAAAACTTATCATATGTAGACTCACCTCCTCTATCAGATCTCAGACGTTTTATTTGTATTCTTGTTTCTTTCTCAACTCTGGCCTTATACCACTTAAACATTTGAAATGCATCATATTTTTATTTTTAAAATATTACAAAAATCATTCTAGAATAATCATCCACAAATAAAATATATGTCTCCATAGTAACTTTGCGTTCTCATGGGTCCATATAAATCAATATGCACTAAATCCAAAATTCCTTGTGTAACATAAGTCTTGTTTGAAAAACTAGATTTAGTCATTTTACCCATTTGACATTCTCTACACATAACATTATCATGTTTCTATAATCTCAGTAATCCTCTGACTCTATTATTTTTACTCACTTTGATCAAGTTGTCAAAATTAACATGACAAAGCCTTTTGTGCCATAGCCAAACATCTTCAACTTTAGAAAACATGCAACTCTTCATAGAAGTATCAAGATAAAATAAATTACCTTTAGATTGTTCTCCAATCGCATTTGGACTCTCCTTAGAAAATACTTTCACCTTTCCATGTTGAAATTCTAGTTAGTGACCTGTGTTATTTAACTATGCAACACTCAACAGATTATACTTTAAACCTTCAACCCAATAAACATCATCACATCTTGTGTTATTTAGTAGAATTATAGAATCTTTTCTTTTCACATGGTATGGAGCATCATTACCAAATCTAACAAATCATCCATCATGCTTCTCCAAGGAAATAAACTTAAGTGTCTCTAGTCATGTTATGTGAACAACCACTATCTATAATCCATGTTTCATTCTTACTTATTTGTGATATTAGGGCTCTTGGTTCTTCTTTGTTTTCTTCATCAAAATTGTCTTTAATAGAAACATACACAACTTATTTTTCATAACTATCATTTGAATCATCATCACTTAGGTCTTCATTAGCAACATGAAAATATTTCTTGCCTTTCTTTTTGTAATATCTAAATCTCCCGAGTCTATTTTCTCTTTTGTCCTTGTCTATGTTACTTTTCTTCTCCTCATTATCTTTCTCAGGGAAGTTAGATGCAAAATTACCAATCTTGTTGCAATTAAAACATTTCAAGGATAACTTACCTCAGTATTTGCCTTTGCCTCTTTATAGACTTCTAGCCAACAAATCTTGAAACTCTCTCTTGTTTTCTTTATCTTCAACATATAAATCATCCAAACCACTCTGACAACTATAAAATATCTCACTAGAAATAATCATATATCCATCACTATATCTAGAGTCCTTAGAACTTCCAATCTTCAAATATGACTTAAATACAGACTCAATCTTAGATGTAACAGGTAGACTATTATCAAAATCATTAATCTCAAATGCAACCAGCTTATGAATAGAAGCATCAAGTGAAACATTCATATGAGGAATGGATCTCAACTCTTGTATAGCAGATACTCGAATAACATAACTTGGTAGCATGGTTCTCAACATTTTTCTTATAACATCTTCTTTTGTTATGGCTCCACCAGCTCCTCTAATAGAATTAACAATCTCCTTAAGTCTAGTGTTGTATTGTATTATCTTTTCTCCTTCTTTAATTCTCATTGAATCAAATTTACCTATCAAACTTTTTTTTTTTGCCTTTTGAACATGCTTATCTCCACCATAGGTCAAAATAAGCTTATCCCACATTTTTTTTGAAGTATTACATCAATCAAGTTCATCATATTCCTAGTCGGTAAGTGTAGAAGCAATCTCAATCACGACTTGTGTGTGTTCTTGCTTTTGTCTTTGCTCACTAATTATCAAAGGTACAGTTGTAGGTGCAACATATTCATTATCAAGAAAATGAAGTCCATATTCTCCTATACCAAGCACATGAAATCTCATTCTTCTTTTCCATGTAGAGAAATCTTTTGTATTCAACTTTGGTGTTTCCCTCTTATACATCTTTAGATCTTAAATCAATTCCTTTTAAACTTAACACTTTAGAGAACCAACGATCTGATACCAATTGTTGGTCCACTAGGGGTGAATCAGACACAATCAATCTTAAATACTTAAAACTTAGCTCACTGATTCAGTCGGTAGAACTGAATATAGTAATTACTGACTCACCAGTTAACTTAATAACTTAAACAACCATACATCTCATAATATGCAAACCAATCATTCAAACTTAGTTAACACCAGATTTAATGAGGAAACCCAATATGGGAAAAACCTCTATGGGAATTGTGACCCACAATTAAAAAAAATGTACCCTTCTAAAGTACGCTTAGTTGAGATCTTATCTTGTTAAAGATAACAAACACATTTGCTATATGTGACCCTGTTAAGGGATTGACCTCAAATCTGTTAAGATCTTCACCCTGTTAGGAGTGGCCTTGTTAGAGGAATTTTAACACTCTTGTGGAATGTCAGCTAATTCTAGGATTTACAAATAGGACTGATAAATCCACTTGGTTAAGAGATTTTCTCTGTTATAAATGCTAATAAGCAACAGTAAAACTTTGATCTATATATATAGAAACTACCTTTTTCTTGCATCAGATCCTTTATGCTCACATGAATATTGGCATCACATAATCCATTTACCTTTTCTCTTAGACTGTAGATTTTTCTCTTTCTGCTTCTCTATTCTGCTCGGTAACTTTTGTTCTTCAACTTCTTAATTCGACTCGCCAGCTTCAGTCTTTGTTTATTTCTCATACTCTATATAGAAATTTTTTTTCCTCTTAATCTCCTTTCTTAGATTTTCCATCTTTTGCGCTCAGCTATTCGATCATCTTCTTCACAAATCTTAGCTCAGTAAACTTTTAACTTTTACCTCGTAACTTCAACTTTTTCTTGAAACTCTAATAATCAGGTTTAACCGCTTAATCTTTGCCTTAGATCTTCTCATTGAATTTTCTCACTCGTATATCTTCTAATGGGGTATATGCACAAATTAGATGGGGGACCAAAATGGTGCCAAAAAAAAATTTGATCCCCCAAAAGCAATAGGTCATATGCTCTATAGCGCACATACACTATGACTTTGATTGCTCGAGCCTAAGGCTGGGGCAATCAAAGCCAATAGAGTGTGCGCACTATAGAGCGTGCATAGTGTAGTGTGTACATCTTATAGAATGTACATGCTATGTAACATTATGAAAAGGCTTAAGGGAGGGACGAAGAAAGTTCAATAGGTCCTACCAGACTAATTCCAACACTAGGTCAATACATAAAATGTAACATTTAAGTATAAGTTACATACTTTACTTAAGTTACATTTTATGTATATACTTTCAGGATGTTTGAGAGTGGTTTCAGCTTCATAGGAGTTATGATAAGTATTCTGGATTTTGAGGGTTTTTAGGAAATTTTAGACTTAGCTAAATTTTAGGAATCATCACATTGTCTTCAACATGATTCTTAGTGGACTATTGATTATAACCTTAAGCCCTTGACTTTATTAAGGGCACTCTTTAGGGTTATAAGTGGTTTTAATGTATCATAAGGGTTCATAATGGGTCCTAAGTGGTCCTAGGTCCCCTTAGGACCTACTATGACCCCTTATGACACATTAGAGCCTCTTAAGATCCCTTAGAACACATTAATCATTGTAAGACACACTAATGGGCTCTAATGAGTACTAGTATTTCATAAGGGGTTTTAATGGGTTCTAAGTGATCCTAGGAACCCTTAGGACCCATTACGACCCCTTATGACCCATTAGGACACATTAGGACTCATTAGGACCCTTTGAACACATTAATAGTCATAGAACCCATGAGAGAGAGAGAATTAATCACCATAGGACACTCTTTAGAGTTCTAAGTGGTTCTAATGTATCATAAGGGGTCATAATGGGTCCTAATTAGTGGTCCTACAACCCTTTAGGAACCATTAAAACCCCTTAGGATCTCTTAGGACACATTAGGACCTCTTAGGACCCCTTTGAATTCATTAATCATGATAGGACACACTAATGGGCTCTAATGTGTCCTAATATTTCCTAAGGGGTTATAATGGGTTATAAGTGGTCCTAGGAACCCTTAGGACCCATTACAACCCCTTAGGACCCATTAAGACCCATTATAGAACATTAGGACCCATTATAACCCCTTAGAACACATTAATAGTCACAAGACTCTTGAGAGAGAGAGAGAGGACCCATTACGACCCCTTAAGACCCCTCTCTCTACATCTTAAGGGTCGTAGGGATTTTTAAGGGGTCATAGGATACATTAATGTGTCCTAAGACCCCTTACCATACACTAATGAATGGTAAGGGGTCTTAAGGGGTCCTAAGACACATTAATGTGTCCTAGGACCCCTTATGACCCCTTATAACCCTTTAGGATCCCTAAGATGTATGGTAAGGGGTCCTAAGGGGTCCTAGGAGTAATTAATGTGTTGTAGCACCCCTTATGACCCCTTAGGACCCATCTCTCTACATCTTAGGGGTAGTAGGATTGTTAAGGGGTCTTAGGACACATTAATGTTTCCTAGGACCCCTTAGACCCCTTACAACCCCCTAGGACCCCTTACCATACACTAATGAATGATAAGGGGTCCTAAGGGGTCTTCAGGGGTCCTAATACACATTAATGTGTCCTAGGATCCTTCATGACCCCTTACAAAATTTTAATACACCTAATATGTATGATAAGGGATCCTAAGAGGTCATAAGGGATCCTAGGACACATTAATGTCTCCTAAAACCCCTTAAGACCCCTTAGGACCCTCGAGGACCCCTCTCTCTAAATATTAGGGATTGTAAAGGGTTTTAATGTGTCATGGGACTTATTAGACCCCTTATGCCACCTTACCATACACTAATGAATGGTAAGGGGTGCTAAGGGGTCGTTAATGGCCTTAAGGGGTCCTAGGACACATTATTGTGTTGTAGGACCCCTTAAAACCCCTTAAAATAAGATAATGAATTTTAATGGGTCTTAAAGGGTGCTCAGTGGTCTTAAGGGGTTGTAGGACACATTACTGTGTCGTAGGACCCTTTAAGACCCCTTAGGACCCCTTACCATTCACTAATGTATGATAAGGGGTCTTAAGGGGTCGTAAGGGGTCTTAAAGAGTCCTATGACACATTAATTTGTCCTAGAACCTCTTATGACCCCTTATGACCCTTTAGCACGCCTAAGATGCAAGGAAATGGGTCATAAGGGGTCCTAGGACCCCTAATTACCCCTTAGTAGCCTTTCATAATCCTCTCTCTACATCTTAGGTGTCATAAGGGTTGTTAACTTGACCTAGAACACATCATTGTGTCCTAGGACCTCTTAAGACCCCTTATGACCCCTTACCATATACTAATGTATGGTAAGATAATGTAAGATGTCTTAAGGTGTTCAAGGACACATTAAAGTGTTCTTGGATACATTAATGTGTCATATAGCCCCTTATGACCCCTTAGGACACTTTAAGATCCCTAAGACATATGATAAGGGGTCATAAGGAGTTTTAGGACATTAATGTGTCCTAGAACCCCTTATCACCCCTTATGACCCTTGAAGACCCCTCTCTCCATGCCTTAGGGGTCGTAATGGTTGTTAAGGGGCCGTAAGGGCTGTTAAGGTGTCCTAAGACACAATAATATGCTTTATGACCCCTTATACCCCTTATCACCCCTTAGGACCCCTTACCATACACTAATTAATGGTAAGGGGTCCTAAGGTTCCCTAAGGCTCAAAAGGGGTCCTAAGACTCATTAATGTGTCCTAGGACCCCTTCTGAACCTTTAGGACCATTAAATAACCCTCTCTCTACACCTTAAGGGTCATAAGGGTTGTTAAGGTGTCTTATGACACATTAATGTGTCCTAGGACCCCTTAGACCACTTAGAACTCCTTAAGAAGCCTTATCATACACTAGTTAATGGTAATGTGTCCTAAGGGGTTATAAGGGGTCTTAAGACACATTATTGTGTCATAAGACCCCTTACGACCCTTTTGGACCCTTAAGATGTATGTTAATTGGTCGTAAGGGGTCATACATGGTCCTATAATCCCTTATGACCCCTTAGGCCCCTTTAACATCCCTCAAATGTAGGGTAAGGGGTCCTAAGGAGTCCTATGACACTTTAACATGTCCTAGGACCCCTTAGTACCCTATAGGACCCCTCTCTCTACATATTAGGTGTTGTAAAGATTTTTAATGGGTCCTAGGGCACATTGTTATGTCATAGGACTCCCTAACACCCCTTAGGACCCCTTACCATACACTAATATATGGTAAGAGGTCATAAGGAGTCATAAGAGGTCCTAAGACACATTAATGTGTCTTAGGACCTCTTATGACCCCTTATGACCTCTTAATACCCCTAAGATGTATGGTAAGGTGTTGTATGGTTCTCTAAGGGGTCATAAGGTGCCCTAGAGCACATTAATGTGTCCTAAATGTGTCCTAAGACCCCTTATAACCCTGTAAGACCCCTCTCTCTACATATTATGAGTTGTAAGGGTTTTTAAGGGGTCATAGTCACACATCAATGTGCCTCAAGATACCTTAGACCCCTTATGATCCCTTAAGACCCTTTACCATACACTAATGAATGTTAAAGGGTCCTAGAAGGGGTCGTAAGGGGTCTTAAGGGGTCCTCAAACACATTAATGGGTCATAGGACCCCTTCAGACACCTTAGTACCCATTAGGAACCATAAGGATACATGTTAGGATTCCTAGTACACATTAACAAGTCTTAAGGGGTCATATGGCACATTACTGTGTCTTAGGAAACCATAAGACCCCTTACAACCCCTAAGATGTACTCTTAGGCTTCCTAATGGGTCATAAGGTGTCATAAGGGGTCGTAGGATGCATTAATGGGTCCTTATACCCCTTAAGACACCTTACAACCTCTAAGTTGTCTCTTAGGATTATTTAAGGATTTGTAAGGGTCATAAGGGATTAAATGACACACTAATGGGTCCTAGGAGCCCTTAAGAAACCTTAAGACCCTTAATATGTACTCTTAGGCTTCTTAAGGGGTTGTAAGGGGTCATAAGTAGTCATAAGACACATTAATGTGTCATAGGACCCCTTGAGAAACCTTATGACCCCTTAGGAACCCTAAGAATACATCTTAGGGTTCCTAGTACACATTAATGGGTCTTAAGGGATCAGATGACATATTACTATGTCTTAGGATACTATAAGACCCCTTACGACCCCTAAGATGTACGTTTAGGATTCCTAATGGGTCGTAAGGTGTCATAAGGGGTCGTAGGACCCATTAATGGGTCATAGGATCCCTTAAGACACCTTACAACCCCTAAGATGTACTCTTAGGCTTCCTAAGGGGTCCTAAAGGTTCATAAGGAGTCATAAGAGTCATTAATGTATCATAGGACCCCTTAAGATACCTTATGACCCCTTAAGAACCCTAAGAACACATCTTAGGGGTCCTAGTATACATTAAGGTCTCTCTCTCTCTCTGTGTTTGTGTGTGTGTGTGTGTGTCTCCCCCCCTTAAGGATTTTGTTATGGTTTACATAGTGCGTACGCGCTATGTAAACCATAAATTTACAAAGCGCTAGTGTGCTATAGTGCATGCACATTTTAAACTACATTGAAATTTACCAAGCCTAAGGCTTGGATTTGCCTTGGAGATCCAACCCAAAGGCTTGGAGGATACAAACAGGTCTGAGACGTGTTTTCTAGCAAACCTACAAAAAATAACATTTTTTCTTGTGCGCTCCCCGTCAGGTTTACACGTGGTTCAATAACAATAAAATTAGACGACATGATATTGTAGATCTCTCTATTAGATATCTAACCATATAATTTATTTTGAATTCTCATTATATTAAGCTTTTCATCTCTAATTTCTTTTGTAAGTATGTCCGAGTTTTGTCAAAAACCAACGTATATTCACTTGGGCTTAGATTTTGGCTCGTTAATCAAATTTTGAAACAAATTACATTTTCAGAAACTAGACTCCATTATACACACTTAAAAAAAAATTTTGATTTTAGATTAGTTTTCAATGATTTCTAAGGGGAGCACAAAAAAATTTCACATTTTCAGGATGTGTCCACATCGAAAAATCGCAAAAATTAATACTTTCATCAAAAAATTAGTAGAAAAATCTGGGATAAACTAGGTGGTGTTAGCTAATTTCTCACTGGAGCGATTAATTTTTTTTTTTAAAGTTAACATTTTAGGAGCACACCAGACGCTATGTTATGTTTTTTCACAAAAAAATAGGACCATTTTTTGTGCTCCCCCTTTTTGAGGGCCTTAATCTCCACCATTTCTAAAATAAATTAGTAGTTTAGAAACTAGATTCGGAGTAGAACAAGTCTTGTTTTTGTCACATTTTGAAATTTTGAGTCTAACTATCCTAAATTTCTCATTGAAGTTCAGAGTTTGCTGATTTCAGAAAAAAGTGGCATCTTATACCCCCTTTTTGGTCCCCCATCTTTGTTCACTTACCCAACAAACTTCCTTTAATTATTATCAACATCCAGATCATCACAACTTTGTATTAAATTCAATCTTATCATCATTTTCAATCAATATCCTGTACTCGGTAACTTGCTTTGTAACTTGGTAACTAACTTCGTATACTGCTTGGTGCCTAACTTATTCTTGGTGCTAGGTAACTGAAACCGAGTAACACAACTCTATACCAAGTGACTCTGTCTGGCTCAGTAGAGTAACTCTTTTCAGTCATAACTTAACTCTTTACAATCTCTAACTTAATCAATCAAATGTATCAACTTGATAACATCAAATGTATGGTAGCAAACAACTATATCAACATTACTTTATCATTGTCTGATTTGTAATTGTCACCCATTTAACTTCTCCTTCTTATGATATGGTAACTCAATAAAAATCAATAATCAATTGCTTGACATCAATGACAATACAACAACTGATCTAACCATTTCTACAAACATGTATACCTATTATCACTCGGTCTTTATCATCTCCATTTGTTGATTAACACTTTCAATATACAATTTATGGAGGGCTTAATTTTGCTTAATGTATGTTTTATTTGCTTGAAAGAGATAATATCTACAAGGATTTTTGAATGAAAGTAGCTTTATATACAAAAAAAAATTATGGGATTGAGTTTAGGAGAGATTAATCCCCTCATACCTATTTTCTATACTCATGCGGGGGACGCGAGAGAGCAATGCGACCTTTCAATGGGGATTTAGAAAACAAAAAGAACAACATTCATGACCGCAAGCATATTGATATCACCAAATAAGATGATATAGAATGATGAAGGAAGGAGTTCGACACATTGGCCACAATGATCTTATTGGGCAACGACATTGGTAAACTTGTCATACAGAGTTTTTGACAATACATGGAACTTGAGAATTAATTGGAGAATCATTGAATTAAAAGAAATACAGTAATTGGAGCACGTAATATCAATATCTAGATGATATATTATCTATTATGGATAACCGATTGTTGGCAATTATGAAGGCTGGTGCAACATCTCTAGTATTGATACATCAAAGACAAAGTCATTGGGAGTGTAAAGGAATAAGTTTGTGAGGAACATTGCCACATTGGGAACAAAGACATCATATCATACAATCTTCAGAAATTGGGATTCATCACAAGAAATATATAATAAATATATATATTCACTTGGTATTTATCTAAGAAAGAGTTTACAATGGAGATGATCAATTCCATCCATATCATAAAAAAGATAATCAACTCTTTTCGTTAATACATTTATATAATCTTTGGCACCAAATATATATATAGGAAATACCCCCAGTTATTAAATACCTGACGCTATCAAAGGTGTCAAATATTGTGAATCATAGTGAGCATGAGAGAATTCAAGGTATTTGTCCCGAATCAGGAAAGGGAAATTACAATCTATTAGCTATTAAAATTTAAGAGTTTTCGTTAATATAGGAAATGTTGCTTGTAACTAATTCTAAAACTTTATGATTATATTATGTGAAACTATAATTCAACTTAGATATGTGTGGTTCAATTATAGATATAGGCTCTAAAAGAGTGTTTACAAAATAATTTTCTATTTGGGATGCCATGTTAAAATTTAATTATTTATTAGATGTTTACTCTAGTAAGGCTATTTCTAACTAAAATGCATTTGACAAGGGCATATATTTAGAATAGACTAATGAAGCTCCTGTGTTATGTTCAAGAACAATTGAAAGAATATATAGATCAATAAAATATTGAAGGTGGTTGAACCAAAAGGTGAAATGGAAGTTGTGGATGCCATAATGAAGCAAAGTCCTAAATGATATTGTAAGAAAGTGAAATATCTCATGTAGGACAATCAAGGTTGTTGGAGAATGTATAATTTAATAAAATTTGAGTGCAAAAGAGGCTGATGGGTACCTAATTGATTGAGGTTGCACAAAATACATCCAAGTGTTTACCTACTGCAACCCAATAAACTCAAGCAAGTTTAGTGCATTTACTTTAAATTACACATGCACCCAGTTGAAATCACATGAATTTGTGAAAATACTAAAATTTTAAAGGAAATGCCAAAATTAATCAAATGAAATGTTTGCACTATTCCTCATTCCTATTTTGATAGCCTTACTAAATAGTGATGTTGTATGTGTAGACCACAACACATGGTTTTGAGTACGCAGTGATGATATGAGGATCACTTTGATTTATGAAGATGCGCAACTTGTTAAGGAAATTCTTACTAAAGAAGTCAATATGTGTGTTCATCATGAAAGTAATTATTGCACATAGTGCGTATTTTCATTAGTTTTGAAAGGTAAATATTAAATGAATGATCAAATTGCTTTTGTCCTCATCTTGTATGAGTTTGAAGAGCTGGGTTATGGAGCTTCAATGCTACAACAAGATGTTCTAATCAAGATGTTTCAAGCCATATCCATCATTTTCATTAAAAAGAGGGAAGTTTGAAAACATGCTTGGTTCATTAGCAAGGACATTTATGAAATGAAATCAAGGAAATATATTTCCAGAGAAGCAAAGAATGACATGGATAATAGAAATTTGTCATTTACAAAAGTTAATAAATTCATTTCTCCCATATAGAGAGATATAGTATTTGAGGGAAATTTAATTAGGTGAGAAGTTAGGAAATTTATGGCTACAAAAAGATTATAACATAGATAGTGTCAATCAAACTGACTTATATCAAAAAGCTTATGCAAAAAAATATGACTTTTAATAAAATCTTCATTAAATTAACCAAAATTAATTATGTTGTTTGAAATAAACACAATTAATAATTAGTTTTTTTTTAAAGTGAAAGATTTTAGCTCAGCACCATCCACATACCTACAATATAACTTCAACTCGACACCATCCACATACCTACAATATAACTTTTACTATTGCATGATCTTTTTTATTTTTTTTTAAAGTCCCAAAAGGTTGTCCCAAATAAAATAAAGAGATTGGGCTCTCATATTTAGTGAAGGTTCTCAAGATTAATACTTCGGATTTGCATTTTTTCAATAAAATAAAAAATTCGGGGTTTAGGTGGAATATTGATTGTCGTTACTTCTAAAGTCTGGCATAGGGGAAATTAATTTAACGGGTTCCCCCTCATAATACATCGAGTTGAGCTTTCATGATAATGGGCGGTAATTTGGTCATTCTCATTGTGAGCATTTGAAGAAAGAAGAAATTGAAGCCGTTCATATTCGAATGACTGCTTTCACTTCAAGTTCCATTGCCACGGAGAAGTATTGGCGTGAAGGAGCTTTGGCCGAGGTCGCCTATTCATAGCGTGCATTGCATTTTACTGTTGCTGTGGATTTGAATTGTGCGAAACTTCATCAGGTCGACTGCTTTGGAAGTGGTGAAAAGCCTTTGGGTTTGGATGTGGCATCCCTTGCAACTCGTAGATGATAGAGTTGGCCACAAAACCTTCCATATGATGGCGTGAAATTATGGTAGCAACGAATGATATTATGAGCTGCAAATGATGGTATGTGCCTGACGTGGACATTGAAATACTCAGAACAAGCCGTTGGGAATACAGAGGACGCCAACACTAGTTAAAGAGTTTCTTGAATTTGGCTGAAGTTGGGGTGCTGAAACGTCACACCTCTGCTCAGACTTCATTGCAGACCTTTATCTATTGCTTTGATGGAGTTTAAGTGTAAGTAATAGTCCAAACAAAGTTTTTTTGTTGTCTTTCCAGATTAGAAAATTATCTCTATCTCTGCAAAGCTCTGTAACAGTTTAACAGTAGTGGTCTATTATGCTCTTTCAACACCCAAGTCTGAAGTACTCACCTCTAAAACATTACATGCTCCAAGTATGCAAGCTGTTTGACAAAAAGCCTGAAGGTTTAATCTGTAATTTTTAGTTGAAATTCATGGATTAAAACTACAGGGAATATTTCAGGATCTATGTCATAAATAACTTAGTTATTGAATGGGTTAACGGTGTATTAGATTTTATACTGGTAAACAATGGACATCATTTGTCAAGGTGAATCCAACTGATGATGTAACATAGACTTTTTCATACAGCTGTAAGGTTGTCCCATCTAATGACTTCGTAGAAATCATGTTCTTTTGACAAACCATTATCTATATGGGAAAATGGGAATACATAATAGTCATTGTCACTATTTTTTTTTCTCGTGTTAGAAAAACTTTAGACCTTCAAGACTTGAAATTAAGTTGCATGTAGTGCTGCGATAGTCTCTTGGCTAGTGTTTATGATGGCTAGTTAGATGGTCAGTTTTGTTGTCCTTGAGAATTAGGAAGAGTACAGCTCTGAGTTAGGCTGCTAAACTTGAGAAAATTTATGAGTGAATTCTGACACAAAGAAGACAAGCCTAACACTCTAGTTGTATGGAACAGTGATGAATGGAGTCTATTCACTCATTGAACAAAGTTGTGGCAATTGCTATTTAAGTTTTTTGAGAATCTGAAAATGACCATGTATTCAATTCTATGTATTGCAATGGGGAATCAGGTAGCAATTGGCTCTCATGTTCGACTTCTATCTTTTCAGGCAACCTTTCAAGTCTTCAAACAACTTTGAATTTGTTTATCAATTGTTTCAATTAATTCCTCTGTGCTTTAGTGCAGCTTGTGGAACCAATTCTTCTATACTTATTGCTTGGGCTTGACCATAACTGATAAACATAAAAAACTTGTTGCAGGCATCAATCAATCTCTAAGCCCCTATTGATGAACACGAGGGAAATATTCTGCTATCTAATTTTTAAATTTTGAAGAATATATAAAAGCAAATGGGAAAAGGTAGGGTAGACAAAATACAATGTCGTGTTTAAGCACCGGATGCATAGCTACAATGTCCCCTCTATATTTCCAGGTAGTAAGCTGGTCTACTGTTTTAAATATTAAGCACCATGGTAATTAAAAATATAACAAAGCATTGCTAGCATCTTGTAATCGGTTTTCAATCGTAGAGAACACATGTGATGTCTACTGCAAATACAAGGAACTTGAAAATTGAAACATCTAAGCAATTTCTAACTCTCTGCAAATTTAAGATGTGTCTACGAAACGAATCATTCAACATAGAATATCAAAACACTATCTTTATGCACAGACCAAAGAGGCTCAAGAGGTCCCAAGAAAAATGTTCTCATCATTTTAAGTTGGAAAAACTATATATCAAACTATAAATAATTTACAGGTTAGACATAGACAACGGTGTCTACCAAATTGATAACAGTAAATTTGCAACATCTGAACAGTTTCTCCTTAAAATAAAATACCTAAATAGCAGAATATGAACAAAGCTTTACAAGATAATGTGACTAAAACAGGAAATGTCAAATATCCTAAACAATAAATAAGAAATTCAATGAAAGCAAAACGCCAATAATATAGATAACATAAATTCGCAAGAAAATGACATTAATAGAACAACAAAATAAAAAATGGCATTAATAGAACAATAAAACTAATGACAAATACCTTTACAATATATGTCCCTGTATTATGCTACTGTCTGCAATGTTCACAATGTTTTCTGGTTTGTAGGATGAAACTAACAATCCAAATCGAAGCCATTTTCTTTATATTCATATTAAATAAACAGGTTTAAAAATGGTTGCGGGAATATTGTCGCTAAAAAACAGCTAACCATTAAATCACATTTACCAAATATTCACATTCAACCACTTTATATGTTACATTGTATTATTATTTATAACGTGTCACAGAGCTTGCATGAACTTTTATTGGCCCATTGAATTAATATTTGCCGAGGTTTTGAATAACCGAACCACATTCTAAAATTAATCACTTCTATTGCCACGTTTAACAGTCAAATAACTGTCCTCTTGATGACAATATTATATACTTAAGAACGATTTCCTGTACGAACGGTGGCAATTTTGAATGGAATCCAAAATTGAAGTAGATGATTTTGTTAACATTGGTGGCTGACCTCCATAATGTAAATATAGGAAGCCTCTTGGCTTAAAAATGTAGTTATGAGCATTGTGACCTTAAAATATAAGCCCTAGATATTTACAATCTATTGCTCACGTGAAGATCTCCTTTTGCTTTCAATCTTTGCAAATAATCTCTCTCTCTCTATAGCATATTGACTACTTTTCATTATAATGCCAAAATATAATTATGCAAGGGTACACATTCATTCTCTTTCAAAGACTATTCCTCAATTGAGCTTCACAAGCACAAAATCAGTTATATTGTTGGAAATCTAACTCATAATGTGCACAGAAAATATAAATAAAATATTATTATTGACTATTTGGGATTATTACAAGGTATTGTGCAAATGCTTATAAAGCATTGCATTCCCACATTAATTCTGTACAATTTTCCAAAATACCCTAGCTTCCAATTAACTACTAAGTCACTAAGATGACTTTATTAAAATGCAAACCTTAATATTCCAACATAAGTGAACCCTACAAACACATTTTTACAGTGTATCTTGCCTCAATAACTAGAATAGAAGCTGGCAAAGAATTTTCAAATTGAATTTTCGCTTGAATCATATTTGATGACACTTGATACCCTAGATCACCCTCTGATTTCAGTCAATGGAACCTTTGACAAAATCTCATTGGATTGAAGTTACATCACACCAAAGATTCTTGATACTCTATGGATATGTCTTCTTTGTATCTGGTTGTTTTGTATTACCTTTTTCACAAATGATTATTGATATTCTATTAAAGATGTTAGTAAGTGGCTTCTCATTCTGTATGACTATGTACATTGTTTTCGGATTTGCCTTGTTTTGATTTATTTCTTACCTGCCAACAAAAAGAAACCAGGACATAATGAAGTAAACGTTATCTCACTAGTAATGTCAATCCATGACAAAACCCCTTAGAAAGATAAAAACAACCATTATATTTTTTTTGGCTACATGAATACAGAATAATTAATAACAACCTTGGCACCTGAGAAGGATGCAGAATAGTACAAAGAATGGTAATTGCTGCTAAAAAAGTACTAACCAGTCAAAGTAGTTCATCAAAAGCTACCATTAGACATATAACAATGTCACTCTTCATGTAAATAACATGAAAACAGGAGATGGAAAGAAAAGAAGAGTAGTTTGTGGAATGATATAAAACTCTCTTAATTTTAAGAAAAAATCATTCCATGCCATGTGTGTGACAAACTTCTTTCCATTGTTTTTTTTTTAATTTTATTATTTTTGATGATGTAGCTGCCAATGTGGCATGCTACTGTCTGATAATATGTTCTCATGAATGTCTGATAAACCTTGACAAGTTTAAAATTTAAATATCCAATTATGATAAAGAATGGATCACAAAAATAGCCGGAAAAAGGCATGATACATAAAATTGTAAAAAAGAATCCTTCAGCCTTCAATTCATCTAAAGAGGTGTTACATGAATTTATGAAACCTGTCGCAAGCATGCGTCGTGAATATTAACATCTGGAAATAATGAAACGTCCTGGCTATGAATTCGTATTCATATCTTTAAAGTTGAATAAATCATATTGTGATGGGATAATTTGCAGCCACTTCCTCAACCACTGTCCCATCTCCCAGCTTTAAAGTTTTGTGGATATAGTTAAAAGTGAATACTTTACCCGCAATGATATTTTATGTCTCTCCACACATAATTTTGCTCCAGTTACCACCCAATAGCCTGGCTTGTCTTGTGGACCCTTAGTCATCTCTGTTGTATCAACAAATTTAAGTAACTTGAGAAATCGAACAGGAACAGGTGGTCCATCAGGAAATACAGCTGAATTAATGAGTATGGGTGAAGGTTTTGGTGCCTGCTGTGTTGACGTGAAATGTGTGGTCATCAATGTAGATATCAGGCCAGATTTTAGGGGTGTGTTTGGGGAGTGATCCCATTCAGATCTACGAATAGTGGCTCCTATTACTCTTGAAAACCGAAGCTTCAAAAACAAAACTTTTCTCATTCCATGTTTCACCACTTCAAGTTGTGCTGCAGTCACAATTGATGCAGGATCACCCATAAGTGTTTCATTGCCCTCCACAGGGGCAGTGCATATATTAGAGAAACTTTTGCACTGTACTGGTTCATAGTAAATGGGATCTCCCCTCATTTCATCTGCATCACTATGATGATGATCATCCAACTGTAAAGCATTCGGTAAGGCTGACAAGTACTGCAGATGGATTGCCAGCCGATTGCATTTCTTTCCCTCCAGATACAAGCGAACACCAGTCACTGGTTTCTTCCCCACGTCAACCTGGGAATTCACTGATATTAAACTTTGTAATACATTTAAAAGATGCAAATATCCATTCAACAAAAATACTTCACATACTGGAATCGTATTGACATATAGCTTGGGACCGAATAATCTAAATTGCAGTGTCGGGCTTCCACGTTCTTTGCATTGTGGACCAAGAGGAAGTTCTCTGAAGACAGGCGCCCATTGTCTAGGCAATTGGAACTCCAAAAATTGTTCTAGTTCTTCAATCGGTGGCTTATCTGCATATATACATCAAGAAAGATAGTTCAATTTGTGTGAATGGAGGAAAAAACATGAACACAGTACTCATTGAAGGTGATTACAGAAAATTTGTAAAATTTATACGACTTAAAGAAATCCTCAGAATTCAATCATAGTAAAGGATATGGATCAGCTATTCCAACTGTACACCTGATCAGAAGAATAGGATCTTTATAATTTGAACTTGTCTCTCTTATGAAGACATTGTGAAATGTGTGTATCTAATGGAACTCACTGAACCAATATTACATCTCTGTAGCTCACATCTACATCGTAAGGGTGCAGATATATGAATAGAATGACAACAAGTACTAGAGTATAGCCTAGACTTTTAAAGCACTAAACCATGTCCTTGTATTGAAGGTGGTAATTGCAAGTTTATGATTCTACTGGAGATTCAACTGGTTTTAACAGATAAAATCAAGTTGGTCACGGACACTAATGGCTCAGTGAAAGAAGATGATAGGCATGTTTCAATGCTTTGGAAGCTAGTTGAAGGCAATAAGGAATCCATTTGCAAACGGAAAAGGAAGCAGCGTAACTGCATTTGGTGAACATCAAATGCAATGCCATAATTAGTGGCATTAAGGGTTGAAACATAAAATCATTTTTATGAGTCAGCATGTCATGACTTATAAGCTCTGATTAGATTTTGTAGAACTAATCACAACCTAGTTGTGCTCAAAATGGTGACGTTATTGTGAATTATTTGAAGTCAAAGGTCAATTAGGAAGAATAGTTGAAAGGGAGGCAGGTGTATGCTTGGAAAATGATCCTAGCATGTGATACACTTCCAGAAATAATCAAGGAAGATGAACTTACTACCATTTTTTCATTCTCATTATTGCTTGTGACTGAGACTTTTTGTTAAGATGCCCATGTATGCATTTACCTTGTTGATATTTTTCATCAGGATGCTCAATTTTTCGTAGTATATCCAGCCATAATCAGCTTAGAAGAATTCGCTGAATGACAGCAATAAGGTGTACTAGGTGGTGGTAACATGGCATTGGGATTGTATCACAATAGTGTTAATGTTTTCAGATTCTAACAAAGAATATACAATCTATAGAGATCTTTCAAAACTGAAACAAATTACTATGCAAAGTAGACAAAGAGAATGGAAGGATAGTACCGATTTTGTCCTTCAAAATTGCTAGGTAATGGTGTGAAGATCACTTCTTCAAGTCTGCCCTAAACCGATCTCCAAACTCTCTTGCACCCTTTGATCTAGCTCACCATAAACTCGCTGCCCTAGTTCGCTATTTAGCAGTCCCAAATTCGTTCCTCAAATCTGCCTTTATTCGCTCATAATCTGCCCTTTAATTTGCCTCCAAATTGTACTTTGGATCTGCTCTTTTCCTTCTAATTTGATCATCTAATTTGCTGATGAAGTTTGCCCAATAGGTCTGATATAAATCGCACAAGAAGAGGAGAAAATACTATGAATGTATGCAATTATAAATCTGCTCAAGTACTTATCACATTATGTTTTCGGTGAGTTCCTTGAGCAGATCTACTCTATTTATACATAATGATGACTCTTGAGTCTGTTATTTGCAGGATCTTTATAGAGGAAATTATATATATATATATATATATATTAATATGGTAATTGTTTATTAATCTGAATCGTGTTTGCTGCAGATAGAAGACAATGCCGTTTTTACTGATTGCTTTTCCTTTGGCACACGATTCATATTAATATGA
>MU227804.1:3422572-3439005 GCA_018584345.1 Thuja plicata
ACATACATTTATGATTTGATGTCTTATGGATCTTCATCTTACATAATACATTATTACATTCTATGATTTGACTCATTATGATCCTATGATTGCCATTTAGTTTTACTGTTTACAGTTTACTTCAGCTTCAATTTACATTCTATGTGTAACGCATGTGATGGATTTATCATTTATGTTCCTTGTTTATGTATGTTAGCTTCTATTTGATGATGTTATAGTGTTTTTAAGTTATATTCAATAAAGGGTGCATGAAATAAGTTTTAAATTGTTAAAATCTCTAAATTTTAAGGGTTTTTTAAATTTGCCGATTCATGGGCGATTCGATTCCGATTCATGGGCGATTCACGATTCGATTCAGCCTTGCCGATTCCGAGACGATTCCGATTCTCGTTTCTTTGGGTATGACTGAAACTGCACGGGAAATTAGCTACAGATCTGGAATAAAATTGCACAGTCAGTTGAGCATTAGAAATCTACTTTGGAGCTGCCAAATCAACATTTAAAAGAGCCAACGCCATGCCCCCAGCCCAACGTGGATTCCTTACAACCCTGCGTCAGCATCTACAGGCAGATCATTGAGATTTAGGAGCAATTAGAGGTGTGGAGTGTAGGAAAATCATCAGAATTCAATTTTATGACATTAGCATGCCTGGTACATTCCATTGTTGAACATTGATTGGAAGTGAATAGATTCAAAATTGCTTTCAAATTTGTGTTTTTTCCAGTTTATGATTATTAGTTTCAGATTAGTTAAATTTTCTTTGCATCTCCAATCTTTAAAAATTCCAAAAAAGTGAAACTATAAAACCAACCAAAAAAATCAGAAAACAGAGGAAAAACCAAAAAACATTCCTTTCACTGGCCAAAGTCTTGTTTGCACATAAAACCCAACATTTACAGTAAAAATCCAGTTGGCATCTTTCAAGGGGAGAAGAAATTGTAATCACCGCAAAGCACTTGAGATGCTTGACAAAGCGGAGCAATTCTAACACGATTCCAATGAGTCAATGCCCACAAAATGTCGCCGAATAGAACTCCCCCAACGAACAAATCCACAAAATGCTCAAAGAGGTTTTTGAGAGTTTTTGCTCTCCAAAATGAACAAGTGTCCAAAATGAAGTCTATTTCTTCCTTATATGGCACTTTTTGGCAATTAGTCAATTCAACTCAATTCCAATAATCAGGAATGCACTTCAGCGTACTTACAAGAAAAATGATAAAATAAACCATAAGGATTAAAACCAGCATTAAACTCCTAACTTGCCGTGACAACTGCAGACAATCTATAATGCACAGACAAGCACTGGTATAACATAGTAATGCAAATGAAGTCCGGATTTTACCCACATGGTACCAAAGATATAATATATCAGTAAGGATACACCGCCCATATAGGGGCGTTATTGGCTGAATCATGAACAACCAATGTAACTATCTCTTGTGCCACTGTCAGGGATGAGACACGCTCACACCTGTAGCTTAGGCGGAGTTGATGTTTGGTATTTGTCCACTAAAACATGCACACATCAAGTGCAACTACCCATAGTATAAATAGCCAAAGCACATACATGTAATAATCCAAAGTGCACCTAATGAAAGGACATTTTAGCGACATAATCATCCAAAGTGCGCCTAATGAAAGGATGTTTAGCGACAATCATTTTACGACATTTAAGGCATATAACAGTGTAAACTCCAAATAAGATATTCATCGACATAAAAGACACAAAAACATAGGAAATTAATAATAACATCATGATAGTCATAATCAAATGTTCCCGAACACAAAATACACCAAATATCATCATAAAGCATCATGTCGCATCACAACAAGATCATGTAGATATGATCAAAATGGTAAGCACAAGTATCATCTAACATCTATATCAACAATGATATTGATAAAACCAAAATAATATATTGTAATCAAATGCATCACACAATGCCAATATCTGATCACATCATATGGATAGTCAAAATATCAAAAGGAGTCTAGCTCGGATCAAAATAATACAAAACAAAATGCAACCACGGGAGGCACTACAAACTCACAATTCTAAGGAGACAAACATGTGGCCTTCATTAGAAAGAATTCTTGAAGGTTCCATAGGGGATGAGATCAATAATGAGATTGTTTGATGAAAAAATTCAAAATTGATGGATTTGACTTGCGGTTTGTTCAAGTTATAATGGACTCTCATCATATTCATGCCAAATGGAGGTCATGGATCATGAGAACCTCTAAGGGAGTCAGTTTAATAATGATTCACACGACTATGATGGTTTTTATGGCGTCTTACTCATTCAATGTAGTTATTTGCCTTTCAATCATGGATACACTTGTTAGTCTTATTTCTCGTTTAAGGGAAATGTCATTCATAGAAAAGGCTTCAAAGATGACGTTGAAATGCATTTTTAAAACTTGTAGCTATCTGCTCCTTTTTGCTATTTAGTGGGTTGTAGGGGATAAATTATTGGTGGTTGATCATAGGTTTCGAGTAAAATTAGACTTATCCTCCATGTTTGTTGCAATGATGTTGGATTTGGGGAGGTAAAAGACATGCTTTGGGTAATGGTCTCCTCCCTGATTAGGAACTTGTTCCTTGGAGGTCTAGATGATATGTTGGCAATGGCTTATTATGGGGTTGATATGTTGCTGACTAAAGTTATGTGAAAGGTGAAAGATGGGAACTCTATTGTGTAGTGGTGTCTATATGCTAGCACTAACAAACTCTAGCGTGAGGCTAGGCAAAGGAAGAAAGCAACTAGAGGTATGCCAATTTTAAAGCAAGCTACAAGGATTGTGATGGAGGGTGGTTCTTGGCTCAACTCACTAATCATGGAGAGCTTGAAGGAAGAGGTAGACAAATGAAGTTTTTCATAGTCCCTAGAACCTAGTAATTATGAATAGTTGCTCTAGGAGTTTATTGTTCTAACTTTGAATTTTCATTTGTCTTTCAGGATAATGTTTAACAAGGTTTTCGTTCACTCCCTTCTTTATTGTGGCCTATTAGGCCAAGTCTTGATACTATAAAACTTTTATTTTATATGGTTAATATAAATAGGAGCAACCCCCACAGTTGCAGTTTATCAATCAAAAAGGTATATTTAAAGAAAATAGTTCAGTTATTTTTTATTTTTGTATTGTTTAGTATTCCTTTAACCTATGTTACACAGGGATACAATCTCGCCTCTTAGACCCCTATCCCCGTTCCCTATGTTTTTAGAACAATGGGACATTAGGGGATGTCCCCCTACCATCCCCTTCTATCTGGATTTTTTTGAAATGCCTGAAAACGTGTCTCTGAGTTTGGGTATAGTAGAAATATAAAAGGGGTGCCTAGCCATCCCCTATAGTGTCCAAACACATTCAACACATTTTAATAAAATAAAAATTGTTATTTTTTAAAACATTTTATTGAGTTGTAAAGGGGCATGGGGGTCTCACAAACCCTCCCATGCCCCTTATACACCCTAAACTTGCAAAGAAGAAACATATTCCATTTGCATTTTGCTGCGCTTGTGCTTGGACACTGGCACCATTATTTTGTTGGTTCAAGTTTGGTGTTGCATGGAATACAAAAGGGGGTTTGAGGGGTGCGACTGAGCATGCTTCTTGTAATGTTCCCATCTTGTAGCTCAATTTTATGAAATCTCTAAAGAGACAAAATTGCACAATATCAAGATCTCACATCAACAATGGATGGTTGAAGTCTCAATAAAGAGCATAGATATCTTGAATCATGAAGATGAATGTTAGTGTTTCCAGAAAATAATAAGGAAACCAATTATTACCATCAACACTTCATAACCAATCGACCATTATCAAATATTCTCAAGACATATATGGCGTGTCATTATCGCATTTGAGGTGTTGTCAAAGGTAGATTCACGACCAAGTTATCTGCGTGGTTCATAAAGTATATATGAAGTCTGTGATAGATAAGTGTTCAATGTCCATATCAAGAACGTATGAAATACAATATTAATGGAAAGCACGGTTTGATTAATGGTAATTCCAGCGACTTCAAGAGTCTAAGGTAATCATACCAATGATTACAAGGACAAATAACAAACCATTATGGTCAGCGCTCGTCATAAGGCACAATGATAACTAAGTAATCAGCAAACAAACACAGATAAGTAAAGAGTATTAATTCTGAAAGGATGCGAATAAGGAATGACTTCCTATGAAGAGAAAAGGATGCGTCTCTTGGGAAGTAACACTTCAGCATACCAAGTATAAGAGAGAGGTCCTCCTCTCACTCAATCATCGAAGACATTATAACTTATTAATTTATATTCCAAGATCTGCTCTGTTTAGAGCAATCTGCCTTAACAGCATACCTGGTGCAAGCACAAAAAGAACCAATCAGAGATGGCATCCATTCCATTGCATATAATTATTGAGAGATCGGGCACATCAATAATATTGTTGCAAGAACAAACACATTCGGAGATCGCAGCATCAATTATAGATTGCATATTTATATTGTAAATCAGAAACAACATTATTGATCTGTTACTATCAGTACTAGAATACAATTTCAGATTGTATAAATTCATTGCCATTATCATATCATATATTAGAAACTTTATAATAGCAGTTCAATCATTATTGGATCACTGTTGTTGCATTTATTATCAGGAAATATAGTGTTTACATTATCTTCCATCACTTGCTTCATATATTATTAATTGACATAGTAAGGAAAGGCAATTGGTGTAACAGTTCCGACATTCTCTTTATAGCCAAAAAGGGGACCTTACACCTCTCCATTACATTTTGCAAATCTTTAAGCCTGAATAACATCTTGAAATTTGAAACCTGAGTTCCACAACAATGTCAATTGTCAAGGTATGCCATTTCCTCCATTTTTTAGTTTTTTTGGTTTGTTAGAAAAGGGTTTGTAAGTTGTAACTAGTTTTTATTTAAACTTTTAGTTTTCTATCACAAAGAAACACCAAAATGAGCACCAACAACAGTGCCAGTGATGACAATATGAATGGTGGTAATAGAGAAAATGAAGTAAACAGAATATCAAGAGTTAGACCCTTCTCATTCTAAAAATTCAAACAAGAGTACTATTGGAACTCCACATGACCATTTTGCATGCCCTTAACCTTCTCTTCAAAAATTCACAAAAGGCCTTTTCAATCAAAGACAAAAGAAGGGAAGGTGGTGAGAGAAAGGCTGCTTAATGACACTTGGTGGTCCAATATCAGGAAAGAAGAATTGTTTGAGTTCGTACTTTTTTTTACCTTTAATTTTTTTTAGATAAAAGTGGCAAGGCCACTAAAATAAATTAATAATTAAACATTTTTTATTTTATTTTAAATTTTAAATTTTCATTATTAATAGTGTTAATGTCATATTTTTTAATTTTTAAAATTTTCTTGCTGATATATTTTCTCTATAATATCACCTATTGTGGGGGTAATTAGATATGTAGATATAGACCAGTGTTACAAGACTTCGACTTGGCTCAAACTTGACAAGCTGATTTTTTACTCAGATTCTATGCCCAGACTTGGCAAAATTGAAGAACCCAAGAAATTAAGAGATTTTTAAGGATTTAAAACTTAGGTAGAAAGTGACAGTGACATGGATAGTTCTTTTGATATTGATAGTCTAAAAGAGGTACAGTGTAATGTCCCCTCTTGGATATCCTTTAAAAATATAATATTCACTCAAAATATGACAATAGTTTTATCAAAAATTGCAAATTAATGATATATATTCAGGTCAATAAATCATAGCACAATACCCAAAGTTGATCAAATCGTGAATTCTCTACAAATAATTTTCAAACTTTCTGAATTAAAGGATCCCATCCCTAACTCAACAATGACAATAACAAGGACTCCTTCACTAGCTTGTCAAGGGCATGAAAAGACCCCATCTTTCCAGCTCTTAGCCCACCTTGTGAGCTCAGGCCCCTTCCGGTTTGCAAATACTACCTAGAATTCAATCTTTAAGTAATACTTGAATTTTTATAAAGGATTGTTGTTTGAAATGATTATATTAATTGCTGATTGTATTTCTAACTTACTGTTCTAAATCAATGGTCTCAATTGATATGATGAATAGATTGTGAGTTTATTGTAAATTAATGTTTTAATGAGTAATATTTGAATGATTTGATGCTAGAATGGTTGATGCTTGAATAGTTGATTTTTTGACGATGCATGTTCGTATGATTGATTGCTTGCTCACTTGCTAGTTTGCTTTCTTGATTCCTTTATTCCCAATTGATGATTGATGGATGATTGGATGATTTTCTTTGATGGATTCATGAGTGGTGATTGAATGATTGCTGATTTGATGTATTGGTGAGTGATGATTGAATAAATGCTGATTTGATGTACTGGTGAGTGATAATATATTGATGTTTTCTTGGAATGATATCCATATATAGGGATCTTCATTATGGAAGAGTGCCACCCTTTCTCTTCATTCCTAATTCATGATTTATTTATTCCTTGTTTGATGATCTCCTCCCAAGGAAATGATCTCCATTTTACATCTTGTTCTTGAGGGAGTCACAACCTTTCATGATTTATGCCCTTTGAAAGAATCACAACTATTCATTCTTAATTGTTGTCTTTTGAGAGTGATCATTTATTTCCAAATTGGTTGATTGCTTCTTTCATGTCCTCTTCTTATAGAATGATCTCTCCTTTATACTTTAATCTCTTACTAGTAATAACTCTTTATTTCATGCCTTTTGACCATTTACTAAACTTAATTAAATATTAGTTTTATATTTTAATTTATTAAATCTCATTTAGAAAAGGGGAGATTACAATAGTCTCGTAGATTTTTGCATTTTGAAGCTTGAGACTTTGAGTTACTTTTAACTTAAATTTTAAAATTTGAACATCAAAATGCTTTAATACTGCTATCATGAATCTCATGATTAAAAAAATTGTTGTTTATACTACTGTCACACTACTATTACACTAGTTTATTGCAATTTATAAAATTGTCATGATTTATTCACATACTAATTATAGCGTCGTAAATTGCATCCCTATGCAATTTCTTGCTCAGTTAGGCCCTATTTTAGTGTTCCTGGCCTTCCGTGCTCGATATGCTTGATCTAGACCCAATTGTGCATATATTTTTGGCATCCTTTCTCCAAATAGGACCTTTGGTCAAAATTTGGGTTTGTCTTGGGTAGACAAGGGCGACTGGAGGGGACAAAGGCGACCTGGGTCGCCCTCGGCCGACTTTCCCTCGTCCTAAAGTCAGTCCAATCCTTGATGTTTGGCCCCAAATTTGAATCATTTAATGGTTATTTTGTTTTAGTGGGGATTCTAGACCCGTGTCGAAGTTCTTCAAGTTTTGCACTCAGAAATGGCTAGGAGAGGTATATAAACAAGGTATCCTCCCTAATTTCAAAAAGCAAACAATTCAATTCAAGAAATCAATTCGTAAGGCAATTTTGCATTTCAAGTCCTAAGGCAAGAGATCAAGCATTCAAGGCATTGAAGACAAGGAGTAATTTGTAGATCTAAGCATTTGTGAAGACATCCATGATCTTCTTATTCTTAAAGTCAACATTAAGTCAACATCAAAGACAACATCAAGCATCTTCATGAGCATTTTGACATCAAAAAGGTTTATGAAGGTATAAGCATTCTATTTACAGATCAAGCCTATGCTATACATCAATATGCTTTTCTTTCAAGCATATTTCATTTCTATTTCAAGGTTGATTCCTAAACCGGGGTTTGACTTAGGCAAATCCCTTTCTATACAATATATTCTCTCTTTTTATGTGTGCATGAATATGTGTTAAATGCGCAGGAAGAGATACAAATAGATGAAGAGAGGGCTACACTCTACAACTGATTTCAACAGAAAGTGCCAGGACTAAGGTGAGTGACTTGCCCTTGTCCAGGACTAAGGTGAGTCACCCATGTCCTCCCGCTTCAGGCCTAAATTTGGTCTGCAGGTTAGTTACAGTCTTTGATTGCCAGATCTGGTCCCGCAATTAGTGTGTTAGTTCCCAGTCTTCTATGCATGTAGAAAACCATTCTTTCTTCTTATTTTACACGAGATCTTGCATTTCTCAATTACAATAACATAGTCATAGTCCCCCAATTAGCGAAGGATAACTGAATCTGCCTAGTGCTTCTTCTAGAGGCCTAGTGGATCATCTTCCTTCCAATGTAAGAGGTGGTGAAATAAGCCTAAGACAGATTCCGTGTTTGCATGCATAAACTTGTGAATCCTATTGCACCTTGTTCCCCACCACCTTCATTACATTAATATTATTGTTATCAGTTATTGACATATCTCTCTCTCTCTATAAATTATATATTTTGAATAATTTATATATATCACCATCCTCCCACTGTACCCCCGCCATCCTCAAAAAATGGCCGTCAAACTGCGGTCCCTCCATCCCCATCCCTGAAACATCGTGGAACACAACTTTATATATGTATGTATACATATGTGTGCGTGTACAAGGACAAATATGACAATGCAACTTAAAACATTATACTATCGTTTCTTGTTGCTCCAAAGTAACATACTGATGTAGTTCAATATCATTTCTAGCAGTTCCTTGTTTATGTTTCGATTCTCCACGCATGATCGAAAAACATCCATAGGACATAATAAAGAACAGGCATGTCAAAATTTTCTTGCAGCCAAAATATTGTTAATACTGCCAGTAAAAAGCCCTATTACAAAGTTTGGAATTTACAAACACTGGCTCTGATACTTACATCGCAGGTACAGGTTCACTGCATGGCTCAGAAACCCACTTCCTGGTACTCCACTTAAGAGGGATGTTATTGGAACAAAAGACATAGATATGACATCAGGAGCAGAAGGTACAGTTTTAAGCCACTCATTATGTGTTTGAACAGTATCCAAACCACCTCTTCTCTTGAACATTTTAGTGATATCCTGCAAAAATCAAAAGAAAATGTGAAAAACTATTTGTAATAGCATAAGGAACGATGGCACCATAACTAAACCTATTAAATTTTTGCAATAAATATCTCAAAATTGACGTTGAAAGGAAACAAGAAATGGAAGAATTTTGCCTCATTTCTTAAAAAGGATGTAGAGAAGATGTAAAGCAATTAGAGTTTGCAAACCTGACATCATTCATGCATATTGATTCATCAGTCTGGTATAAGGAGTACAAAAGTTATAAAATATCCCATCCATAGACACATACAAGCAGTCATGTCTCTGTGTCTGATACAACTAGCTAGTAAACACATACCTCTATGCAGCTTCATAAACAAGCCAATACTCATATGTCAGATCAAAAGACTAGAATTTCCTCCTACGGAGAGAATTGAGTTTAACTGAAATATACCAAAAGACAAGCTTGAGTGTAGAGTTCCTCTTTTCTATAAGCATGCCTTTCATCTTCTTAAGGCAACAAAAGCTAGACCTTATTTACTTATCTATCCCCTTAAGACCAGAGGAATATGCCTTAACAGAATAGTTAGAAAATGAATACCTACTTGGAAGCACCATTTGTCTTTCTTTTTGTGTGTAGGATTCCATTTATATAATGTCTCCTAAAGACCATAAGAACCCCTGTCAGGATTGTCCATATGCATCTTTGATCGAAAAATGAGTTCAAAGGGATCATATTGAGAATATCTTGAATGTTATTTCCTATCTGCATATCATTTTCTTGACTCGTTTGCAGAAGTGTTTGTTTGGTATTCACTCTACTTCATTGAAAGTGTATTACTGCATGAATGCATGTCTGTCTAGGTTGACCATGAAGATAAAGGTCTTTTTTGGACAATGTTCCATATGCCTACGAAGTACATTAGCACTCTGTGATGAACACATTTAATACACTACAATCACGAAAACAATGATAACAAATGTTCCCACAAAATATAGTACATTTTAGGCAAGCATTCTTAGAAGATGATCGAAACTCAGTCATTTCACTTTTAAAATAAAATTCAATGGCCTTTTAAAAATCGCTAGTATAGAGAACAATCAATCAGTTAAAGCTCAATTATCATCATGATCACACCTCTGGAAGCTATATATTGAATCTTGATGATAATGATATGTTGAGCCTAAATATTTCGGAATTGTTAGTTCCAAAGATGAACACTAACATGAATAAATTTAATTCAACCACAAAGATAATGTTGGCAGAAAATTTTGGAATTGAAGCAGGGTAGAAAAATAAAGTTTCAAGGCTATGACAAGAGCATTAGTGCAAATAAGGAAACGTCTGTGGCAGAAACAAATGATTTTTCAACATAAGCTTGCCAAACAATGCTACTGTTAATTTTCCTAAATGCAATCAGGGGGGCCTGTGTGCTCTTCCATGATTTGAGTGTACTGGAAACTAGCCACTCTATTTTGAACTTCCGCTCGCGTGCAAACTGCAGAATGTATGGCATCTGAGTTGTCACATGACATCTTATATGTTGCAAATAACGTGGTAAAACAATATCAAAATATCGCAAACCTGACTTTTGAAGGTGAAATGGAAGCAAAGATAAGAAAGATTTAAAGAATTTTTGTCTGACATGGAAAATTATTCAAACACTTAAAAAACTAAAAAGCATTATTAAACAATTTTCCGGGTAGATTGTGTAAGAGTTTTTTTCATCAACGTTTCGGATCACACTCCGTGATCCATCATCAGGATGATAAAGAGAGCATAAGGATCTCCTTATGCTCTCTTTATCATCCTGATGATGGATCACGGAGTGTGATCCGAAACGTTGATGAAAAAAACTCTTACACAATCTACCCGGAAAATTGTTTAATAATATCTATGGTTTGTGGAAATCTGATTTCTTTAACTAAAAAACATATTTATCAACAGAAATTTCATTTGCATTGCAAATGTCAAGTAGTAGGAAAAAGTCAGAATAGAAACATTTTGTAGTTTTGACACAGTACGATCTGGCGTTCACACAGTAATATATGTAGTCTCTGTGCTCTTCTAACTTTAAGTTCTCTATAACATCACTTCTCTAGAAAGATGAAAAGTAATTAATAATGGGAGGTTATCACAAATAACAAAACCAAAGAAAAGAGTTTTTATTACAGCAAAAATTCAGGACTAATTTCTGGAAGTGCAGGGTTCAACTGTACTATGCTAAAGAGAAAGGACACAAAACAGACAAGTGAGAAACTATTTCTCCATTATACCAAGATTGATGAAAACAATATTTTCGTCAGTATGATGATGGTGATAATATCTTGTTTTGGTTAGCTGCTTAAATGAAATTATCCTATAGAAGGGAACAGACATTGTAGAGGTATGTTAAAGAGAAAGGACACAAAACAGACAAGTGAGAAACTATTTCTCCATTACACCAAGATTGATGAAAACAATGTTTTCATCAGTATAATGATGGTGATAATATCTTGTTTTGGTTAGCTGCTTGAATGAAATTATCCTATAGAAAGGAACAGACGTTGTAGACTGAAATGAAAGATGAACTGAAGGAAGGGATACAGAAGCTCAAAGAAGCTAGGTATGATGCGGCTGGGTTTTTGCATATTCTTGAGACATGGCCAGATGTCACACAACAGCCAAAAGACTAAATTGATTAGACTGAGAAAGCAGAGACAGAAGAAGCAAATAAGTATCATGTGGCACAAGATGGTAAAGAAGCAGAGTAGAGACTTCAAGTATGCATGGAGAAGTATAGGGGCACACATGCCAAGAGGGCTTATACTATAACAGGCATGGGCAACATGTCACTCTACAGCCTGATGCATAAGAGTATAGACAAAACAAAAATGGGGTACTTGAGAGGGCATAGTACTGAAGTAAGGCCCAAATCAACCACCATTGTAGAGGTAGATATTGAATTATCTGAGACCAAGTTCCACACTTGGAAGTAGCAATTGAAGGTAAAGAAAACATCCCAACAAGGGATGCTGACTCAATACACTGAAGAGTTGTCTCTAGTTGGGCAATCAAGAAATTTCATCCACTTCAGTGCCTAGGAGATGAGGCAATGTTCAGGTTTAAGGAAAATGTTAGTGAGACATTGCATTGCACGTGTGGTATTGACATGAGCAGGTGCAGAACAAAGATCAGTAGTGCAGAGGAAAACGTGGCAGTTTGGTACACAAATCAGTGACACCCAGGTGGTACAACTGAGAAGTTGTTCCACCACAAAAAGTGCTGCAATGCCTTGTAGAAAAAGTTTAGGGACATGCACATTTGTATCTTAAACAGATCAGATATTATATACCACAATATGTGGTAGTAGTAGACAAAATATGAAATAATAGAGAGAGAGAAGTGTCGAGATGTATTTTAGCAGATTGTACATAGATTGTATTCTAAAATGTAAACAAGGGATAGACAGATTGAGGAGGACAAAAATGTGTACTCTTATACATATGGTATTCCTCGATTTATGCTAAATCAAAGGACCCACACAAATTTTTTTAATGGAATGAATGGTTAACAAAAAGATAGTCTTGTATCCATTACTTTCACTAGAGTTTGAAGTTGTGAACCCTCTTAGTTGGCTTAAATCCAATTATTATAATTTTAGGTCAACAACATTTGTGTTGTATCCATTGTGAATAAAATCCCTATTCAAAACTTGGTTACAAGATTTAGCTTATTCTTTGTCATGCTTACAAAGTATTACTGTTTTAGACAACATCCACAAATGTCCATATCCAAGGTAGTATTTTTTTTTATACTAATGCAAATATGTCTTAAAGGAACAAAGATCTACTTTTACAGAAAACATGAAACAATGAAATTTAAAATGTGTACCTTGTTCTGTTGATGTGCTTTTTCATAATTTGAAGTGCTCCGATCATCTGTACCTGAGAATCTCTCATCTGCTATTTGTTTTAATAGAGATTGAATCACAGTTGGTTGAACACTTGAATTGTGGTGCTGTTTCAAATAAATGGCATCCTTTCCTCCCATCTCCACGCCTACGATAATATGGGTGCCATATTGCTCAATAAAGCTGACCATAAACATAGCAGTTCAGTTAGAAAGAATTTTCTTGCAAGGGTCATTAAATAATTATCATGAGAATATATGCTAAGAAACAAGACATTACATTTAGTCCAAAGGGTTGTAATGCAATGTTTAATAAGGTGCATTCATGGAGAAGGTGGTCTGAGTTCAAACCACCAGAACACAATAAAGCAACCCATTACTTGGAGGACATACACTTGTATAGCACATCCGCGACTGAGGCATGTTCCTCCTAGAAACAACACAGGCCTGGTGTTGTTCCGAAATTACCCTTAACCATATAAAACAAGATACTACATTGAAGCTCAACAGCATACAATAAATTATTAATGTTAGGAGCTTCCTCTTCATTTTCAGATTTCGGTTGAGTCCATCTCATAAAATATGCCATTCATGTGAATGATGCTGCAAGCTTTTCATGATAAATATGAGCCACTTTATAACAAGAAACAGTAGTAAATGCATTTCCATGTACATTCTAAGAAAAGGAGGCTAGTGTTTTTGTAATACGACAGCTTAGCTTTGGAAACTTAAATCTCTCCCAATATAAAATCACTTCCACCACACCCTTCAGTAATTCTGAAATTTAACACAAAAATGGAATGGTCAAGGGAACCAAGAGTCAAATTTCAAATTTGCTTCAAGAGTTTCACTATTGTAATATTAAAGAACAAAAGTTGGCACATACATTACTAAAGCAAAACTAACATTTCATAGAATCTTGAAACTCAATTTCAACAGTGATTCTAAAGCAAATCTAGAACCCCTGTTAACAAGGGCAGTGAATTAAAGCAAAGACGACAAGATGACAAGAAAAAGGTTAAACTTTCATTGCCACAAATATGGATGCTCAATTTTTATGAAGCTTCTAAAGGAAGTTCAAGTCCTTAAGGTCAAGGTAGCATTCTACGATACAATAAAGGCTAAGTCTGTGATGTCCCCTTTTTGACATTAATGAAATGATTTGGATCCACTCCTCTAATCTGTAGCATTAAGCAACTGGCTGACAGCATAGGAATAGTAGATAGATTGGTTGTAGTTACTTCAGTTGGCAATAAGTTAGGTAATGGAATAAGGCAGTTGAGTTGGAGTGGGCATTCCTTAATGGAACTTCCAGTTATCTGAGTCAGATTTAGTTATATAGACTTGTTAGTCAATTGGATTGCTTATGATTAAGGAATGGATCCGATTTAGTTATTTCAGACTTGTCGATTAACTAATTGGGATTGTCAATGATTGACGAATGGAAATAGGAAAGCATGGAATACAAAAAGCGTTGGGGAAAAAAGGTTAGAAATCTTAGATTAAGAACAAAAAAGAAATTTTATCCTCAAGATTGTGATGGCTGTGTACAGTAGCTTGAAGCATAGTTCGCAAACTCGGACTCGGAGAGTACTCGGCAAGCCCAAAATTTTCAACTCGGCAAATACTCGACAAAAACTCGGGAAAAACTCGACAACTTAGAAAATACTAAAAATTACAGTGTTACCCGGGGACGCATCCCCAGCCTAAAATCCCCCATCCCCATACCGGAAACGTTTCTGGGAATTGGGGACGTCCCCGCCCCGTCCCCTATTTTTGAAAATTCACAGGAAATGTCCCAAAAACTTGGGGACTTCAGGAATTTTTTTTGGGGATGCTCGTACGTCCCGGGTGTTAAAAAAATAGCATCGATTTGATTGATATAATTAAATAAGTTATATTGTTATTGTTATATCATATATATATATATATATATATATATATATATATATTACTAATTAAATTGATAGCGGTCTTTTTAACCGAGCGGCATGATTAAATGTAAGTAATCGACTCAGTCGATAAAGACAATATTATTGTTATATAACTATTGGTGGATAGTTAACATAACATATATATGTTACGTTAACTATCAACCGATAGTTAAACATAAGTCCATGCATTAATATATATCGGGTCGACCATTATATGCACCGTTTCATATAAGGCATGTCTACGTATAGACATGGCTCTGCGTGGCTTCAGCCACGTAGAGTCATATCTCTACGTAGAGATGCCCTTGAATGATATTTAAATGAATCATGTGTTGAGAGGAAAGCGATTAATTAATACGACATCGTCATCTCCTCTACAACATACAACACACAGCAATATATAATCGGTAAAATACATACAGCATACAGCATGGTAATAAGCACCAGATTTTCTTCAATAACGGTCTCACATTCCTAACATGGTATCAGAGCAAGGTTTCTTCATTAAAGCCTAACAACTTGAAGAAAGATCTGATTAGACTGAAAGAAAATTTGCAGTTCGAATCATTGATATACGTTTCCACAATTATAATTCTTGTATTTTGTGAATGGCAGGCGGAAGACTACCAAATGTGTATCAATGGCGAGGCATTTGCTATTAGAGGAATTGGGAAGGTTATATTCGATCTGGAGAGAAATAACGCGTGGGCAACATTAAGAATTCGAACAGCGACTGCAAAACAACACAGTCAGTGTTGAGGTAGGGCAGCAACTAGGAAAGAAACGGAATGAATAAATAATCCATTTTTACTATTGATAAGAGAGGAAAAGAGGACAGGAACAAGGAACAATCAAATTGGTATCCAAGTCAGCAGTCCAATTCGAAATTAGCAGAGGAATCATCACATCTAAAATAATCCAATCAATTATCAGGGCCACGATAATGCATAGCATGGACGAACATGTATGTTCTAAGGCAACTCGTCAATTACAAAGAAGACTTAAATCCGCAAAGGATTATATCGTCGGAAATATAGAATTCATTCCAAATAACAAGCGCCTAAGGTTGAATTGAATACGATCCTAAATGGTCCTGACACAACCAAAGCAAGGAGGACGAACCACGTCCAAGCTCATTTGAAAATGAAACAACTACTAATTGGGAGAAGACTGCGGAGGACTTAGACCTTTGCCTTAGCAGAATACCATATGAAAGACAAATAAATATATTCCTAACATGGTATTCAAACAACAAATAAGGAGTCCTTCACCCAGCGTCTACATATAATGAGAAACTCAATATGAGCTGCGACTTCTGCGATAGTTGAATCTGTAAAATCAACTATGAGTCGACAGTGAGAACACCTCGTCATTCTTAGACAGAGTAAACTATTAAGGGGAATTATGATGAGAGTTGATTCATGCGTGATATCTCCTATATGGGCTCACCTTATGAAAGGAAACATTTGAAACTTAAGGACAAAAACACAAGAAATTACATTCAAGGTAGAAAGAACTTGAGCTTCAGAGGGAGCAAATAGAGGATATGGTTCAATCAAGAGATATGGTGATATCAATTCATATTTGGTTGCTAAGTTGAAGTTGCAGCCCTTGAGGCATTGCCTGCATAAGTTCAAAGACATATAGTGTAAACAACATTCATTTCCCGATCAAGACCATTGCTGGACAACGACACCAACAGATTATTCGTCAT
>MU227804.1:3462961-3473623 GCA_018584345.1 Thuja plicata
TGTAAATGTACTTGCCAGTCTGGAATGATTAATGAAAGTATTTATTATTCTATGATAGATTCTGTGTTTATTATATTTCCTGTACTATGTCTATGCATTATTAAGTTACCCGTGACGGTAAACAATAAGATCCCCACTAACTACTGCCATGGAAACTTGACCTGTATTTGAAGCTGGTAAAGACTGTGCCAAACTCAACTCCACGGTAAGCTCTTCAATCCGTGACTGAGACTCGTGAAGGGTCAAGTGTGTGCTCTCCAAGGAGTCCATAATCACATCAAGCTCATGAGTGAGCTCGTCTACCTCCTCCTTTCCCTTCAAGGCATCATAGCAAGTGCAATCCCACACGAGAAGATAATCCCTATCAACAAGTAACTGTAAGTAGTTATGTTTCATTATTTCAATGGCTTCTCGAAGTGCATGGAACTCTGCCAGGGAATGACCACTATCACCATGCTCATCTGACATAGGAGTACCCCAACCAAACATAGCCAACATTTGACGAGCAACATCAAAGTGATCTATGGTTGTGGCAATCATGTTGTCATTAACCTTAAGTTGCCCAACCAAATGATGAGGACACGGAAACTTATAACTCTCATGCACTGCGATAAGACGTATCTACATCACTCACCTCATGATCAACAACATGTGTTCTATCATCAGTGCACACGTCAACATCTAAGGTATTGTTGCTATGTACCTCAAAGGATGGCTCAACTGGCAAAGTAGAAGTTGTTGATATAACAATATCTTCACCCACTTCTGCTCCCAATATAACTGCATGTCCATCTAAGTTATGATCTTGGGATTCGAGGCCACTAAATGAACTTTCTAACTTGTTTTCTAAGGTCTGATTTGAAATATCAAACTCACCATGACACAAATCCTCAACATAAAATGCATCATTAGTACCCATTTCTTGAGTACTTTCATGTGACAACTCAATGGTAGCATTGCACATATGTAGTCACTGCTGTCTCATGCTGATACAAAATTTATTCATTGTTGTCATGTAGATCAGAACTGTTGTGGGACAAAATTTCCATGCAATCCTCATTCTTGACACTTGTATCATGAGTGTCAATACTCAAGGTCACTCCCATAACACTTTCAAAATTTTCCATGACTTTCAAATCATCATTATGCTCAAGTGAAAGACTGCTGTCATAAAAATCAGTCTTGTAGGTTATAGGCCCACTTTTCCGTGAAAGTGAATCATCTATAAGCTGCAAATTACGATTGATCTATCGTTGTTCTTGTTTAAGGTCTTTCATTATTTTCTCCAGATTGGGTGCCTTTTTCTTTTTCGGTAGAACAAGAAGGAAGGTAGGTAACAATCTAACATCCTTAATTATAGCCATGAAACTAACTCGCTGCCCAACTGAAAAACAATCCCAACTGTACAATGCTGATCATTCAAATTTTTAAACGTGTGAGCTCAATGATTTCCAACCCCAGCAAGATGGCGGGAAACAACTCTGATACCACTGTAAGAGCCCTCTCTAGGCAGATTTTTGTAAATATAAAATTTCTGCCTTGTTTGTGTTTCTTTTGATGAATGAATGTGGTATATTTGCAATGTTTGATATAACAATATATTGTAGCAAATAAAAGATATTGCAATAATAATTTTCCAACTGAAAAATGAAATTGCATTGATAATACATAGCTGAAAATACCAGATTTTTATACCAGCTTGAATACTCAGAATTTTCACAATGTAATGTCAACCTAGTTCATTAAATGACTCCTATTATCTAAAACAACAATACCCAAAAAATCTAAGAGTTACAATTAATGAACTCATGGGTAATACATGTCTGAAACCCTCTGAAACGATGAATATCAATAGTAGATGAATTCTTCAACAAACAAATGCAGCAAACTTATATCAGACCCTTAGCCGCCCCAAAAAGAACAACTTTCAGCTCCAAACACAAGTTGATTCAGCTTAGAGAGAAGATGCCTTGCATAGAAGATTGTACGACCTGCATAATACTGGATTGTACGACCCAATAATGGTAGGTTGTTCAATATTGACCAGCAACAAGGGATTCATTGATTTCAACCAAAAATCTGCTCAAAACCCTTTTTTAATTCTCTAGATAATTGCTCTCAGAATGCACAATATAAACCCCACGTGCTGAAGAAGAATGACATAAAGCCAGCAACAAGTATTCTCCAAAAAATAATCCTCAAACTTCTAATCATCAATTAAATATTCTTCAAAACCCTTGATATAATCTCCAATGAAACACAATGTTGACTTCTGGATGAAGCCAATCTCAGAGGCAAACTTCAGCTAGTCTTTCACAACCTCAGAATGCTAAAAAATTGAAGAATCTTCGTTATCCAATGCCAATACCAACAAACCCTGGTTTTTACTTCTCCATGAGAAGAGCACAAGCACAAACTTCAAAATCTTCAATTGCCAAAAATAGTGAATGCCTTCTCTTTTCTTTTCAAAAGCCTTATATATTTCCTCAAGAGGTTGATTTCCTTCATGTGCATTTTAAATTATTTAAAATGATATAAATTATTTTCTTTTCAACTTCATTGAATGCTTTAATAAATGGCCCCTCAAAAGTAATATTTTTAATAATCATTTTAAAACATATTTTATATTTGTTTTTTGACTTTATAAAGTGCATCAATAAATGGGCCTCAAATATTAAAATCATTATTTGTACTTTAAGTCACTTAAGTGAGGGTCATGGCTCAATTGGACATAAAGTGCACATAAAAACTTTATATTATGCCTTTTTCTGAATAATAATTATTAAAGTCACCTTTAATAATAATTAAATGATATAACTTGCGCATTAAATCTTATTTCTCCATGCCAACTGAAATTGGGGATCAACACTGAAATCACAACATGTCCAGGTGCCTTACTAAATATAGAAATGTTTGACTCTACTAACAAGGTGACTTACTATAAATGGTTAGTCCCTGAATATCTGATCAACCCAATGGTGTAAGGGATCGACACTGTAAACATAGCCCGTTTAGGTGCCCTGCTATAATTATTAATCCTAACTTTTTCTAAAATAGTCACTTACTATAAATAGTAAGTGTGCCAAACTGAACCAAATGAAGAGCAATCCTGAACACTTCTGACCTTCGGAATGAGAATAAGCCTTCTACACTGCCAATTGGGACCCTCTAACCATCAGTCTTAGCCCATGAGGGCCAATAATAGGCTAATCCAATCATAAACCATATCATCCCAAAATGGGGACATTACACATAATCAAATACATTATCATCACATCTTTGAAGATTTGTAGACTCAAACATTTTATCACCTTGCTCACACAAACAACTTCAGCAAATGAAGAATACACATCTTCTGTGCCACATGAAACATCACAAACCAATGTTTTTTACATTAAAAATTCGTTGCATGATACTAATTGTTCATTCTTTGCTTTCAATGTTGAGATTTTCATTATGTATAAACTATTTTCCTCTTCTCATTTTTTCAAATTTCCTTCCAAATCATTATTCTCCCTGACCTCATCAAACAATTTTATTTAGGCTTCTAACTTTACATTTATTTCATTAATATTTTCTAATTTTGTCTGAAGATTATCAATTTCATATAAAAACTTACATTTTTCTTTTGTTCTCTCATCAATAACTTCTATCATTTCTGAATTGCATTTCTTCACTTCCACTAATTCTGGTATTAAAACATCAATTTCACAATTTAAATTTTCTTATTTTTTTTAAACTCTTTTCCTATCTTTCCCATTGAAACAAATAATTTCAACTCACCTTATGCAGTTGACTCTATTACAACAATTTATCTTTCTTCAATAGCTTTGTGTGCTTTTAGCTTACAACAATCTCCCCTTATCACTTCAGTAATGGATCCTTCAACAACTGCAGTTGTATCTACATGCATTAATCAATTCAAACAGCAAATCTCAAACATCTTTGTAACAACTTACGTTCCTTACCTTTCTCTTTTGCAAATTGTGAGTCCCTATCTTCAGATCAGACAGCTCCAAGGCTATTTTTAAGCATATAACTTACTCAGATTTTGAAGAACTGACAATATAGTGATTATCTCCTCCTTATTGGCCGAGTACTGCAATCTTTGACAACAATTTCCAGTGATCTCCTACAAGCAACAATTTCTTACCGCAGCTTGCTCTTCTCTCTGATAGTACTTCACCATAAAACACACCTTATTTTGTCATTCAAATAAAAAACTGCAACTTGACAAACTACGTCTTTGAGGTGGCATACAAAAAAAAGTTATGAACTCCTATGCAATGGTGGCAATCTCCTTCAGTTGGTGGCTCAACTTTTAATTTTTAGAAATATGAATGAAACATCACACAAAATTCCACATATTCAACTTGACTCTATCAAACAGCATCACCTGTGATCCAATAAATTGTCAAGCAAATAATTTTGAACTTGCAAACTCTAGATCTCACCTTCCATGATTTTCTTTCTTTCAAATTTGAATGCAAACACACATGCACAAGGATGATTGATGTTCTATTTGAGTGCTACATTCTGTGAATGCACGACATAATTATAGCTGTTCACCATTTAAATGCTAACAGATGACTTTATGGCCACTTCTTCTTCATGCCAAAAGGAATACACATCCCATGTCTTCAATGATTTCCATAATGGTATGAAGGCATTATACTCTGCTTTAGATATCAAAAAACAGTGATGCAAATAATATTCGACCTTACACAAAATAATGCACTGAAATCTATAGAAGCAGCACCTTTGAATTCCAAAGGACTGCTTTGATTTTTTTTAACTTGGCGATGATGGACATTGTTTCTTAAAAAACCGCAATGAAAACCAGTAATCATTTTCTGCGCCTGCAATCTCTTGACATCTCTTTAGCAACCAAGCAGCAAAACCTCTGCAAGCGGCTTTGATCTGAGAAGTGTGATAGCTGTGTAAAACAACTTCTGGCATTTGGAGATAGAAACCTTCAAACATGACAAGCAAACTCTTTTGGCGACATAAACCCTCAAGGGGCAGATCAAGATTCAAGGGAAAGAACTTGCATGTTTTGTAGGACGGGCGCAATTGAAACCAAATGGCACTTTCTCATGGAGTGCACAGCATATGAAGATATACAGGCTACGTATGAAACCATCTTGAAAGTGGACAACATGAACAGTCTATTTGAAGAGGATAAGTTCAACCAAACCGCGGGTTTGCTGGTCAAGATTCATAAAAGAAGATCAGAGTTGGAAAGGATTATGGAAATATTTAAGGTTGTGAGTTCCTTTGGTCCCTTAGGCTGCTGGGCCTCGTGGACGTCATTAAAATCATTCATGGTCATCAGAGGTGTTTTCAGATTTGTAGAGCATGCCTAGTAATTTGTATCAGACTGGTAAATTTTAATTTGCATGTGATGTTTGAAGTAAACATAAAAATACAAAAAAAAATATCGCTGATGTATTTCTGGGTTTATTATCTGTGCATTTAGTTGAGGTTGTTACAAAGCCCATGCCTTCTATGCCAGAATTTATGGAATAAAGATGATAAAATTCTAACTTGGGCCATGCCACAATATATATATGAAATCAATATTGTTAATGTTATATTTATCTACGTAAGTACAAAAAAACGGTTGTAAATCTCTTAGCCATTTTAGTATTAGTTAGCATGTTTCAAGGTATATCCAATATCATAATCTGTTTAGTATTCATGATTCGTATTTTGAGAAAATCTTAAAAGTAAAGTAAGTTTGGGTGAACACATAAGTTTATTGCAAATTTGACCACAAAAAACAAATTGGATCAGGTAGAATTTGATCAGTGATAGAGGTCTTGTTTTTTCTACAGATGTACCTAACGCCATTGGCAATGAAGTCGATGCCTCTATCATGAATGAATTGAATAACTCGGCAATTGCTGGGGATAACGGCGAGTATAAGTGTAACAGTTACTACTGCCAGCAATACTATAAGTAGACCAAAACTTTACTGCAGTTAGTGCTTCAGCTTATACTGAGAATATGGGCGAACAAGGCCACATGCCTAACTTCAATTCGCAAATGAGGCCACATGTGAGATCTTGATGAATTTGATAGAAATATATATGGCAGTTTAGTTGAATAAACATATGTTAGTTAAAGGAAATTCGATCTCAGGTTTTTTCAGTTTCAGATTAGGGTTCATACGAAACTATGAACCCCTTCATTTAAGTCTGAGGGTGAGAATGAGGACTTTGTAAATAGTTTTCAGTACTCCCCAATCTTAGTTACATGTGTTAAGGGTTATCGGAAGCCTTATTGAAAATCTCGTAGCTATTAGTGCATTACTCAAATAGGAATCTTGTGATTGCGAATCTAGCTGATATTTCAAAGGTTGTTGAGCTTGCGTAAGCAGGCCGATTATATACAAATTAGATGATGAAATGGAAATTCGAAAAATAAGTTAACTGAGAGCACTGGCAACAAAGAAAATCACCTGGCCAATGCAGTTGGCACCCAAGAACACGGGACTGCTCTTTTCACTTCGTCAAGCAAAACTGGCTGAGATTTCGTAAGCTCAACATTGTAAAGGTTAATAACCCAAACATCAAACGCCAAAGCCTTTGTACTGGATGCATCTTTCTGCCACGAGGATGTGAAATCATAGGCAGCATTAAAGAAACCGGACGGAATTTTTCCAGGTATCTTAAGCTCCTGATTAAAATGCTCACTCATCTGTAAACAGAGCAACAATATGGTTAAACAGAGCAACAATGTGGATTGTGACCAAATTTCATTACCCATTTAGTACAATCATAACGAAATTTCTTACGCCATTCTTCGAAACACAATATAAATAATAATGTAAGGAATTTTTAGTTTTTGTTTTCTTTAAATTACTCCCTGCCCTGAAGGAAATGATCTGTTTTAAATACTGTTCAAATATTTATCGAGTTTGAATTAATAACCTTTAACTTGCCTGCTGGAACGACAATACGTCGGAACTGTAGCGCATTCTTTCGCCTTTATCACATCTGATGGACTTTGGAACATTTGATATTACAAGGCCTCCCGGTAAAACTAAATCCTGTCCGTGTTCATGGTCCAATTGAATAAGTCGGCGCAAGTGCGAATCTCCTCCTTTGCAGTAAGCGAGACGCAAATCCTGAGTGATGTCAAAGCCCTGGCCTATTGCGCCGATTGCCTTGCATGCCTCTTCCCGTGCTTTTTCATCACTCGCCATGATTTCTTATTCAACAATCATTTCCTTCGAATGCCTTTAAAGATGAAATCTGGGACAAGAAAAAAAAATTGCTTACACAGTTGCAGTGACAGAATCTGAGAATTCAAGAATAATTACAGAGTAAATTGTGGTGACTTTATTAGTCAAAGGCAAAGCTTAGTCAATACACATTTTTTCCTATTAGCGTTTTGGATCATTCTCTGCTATATCATTAGGCAGTGTGAAAAAACTGAACAGTATGAAAAGAGAAATATGTATTTGTTTTGATATTTGATAATTCAAATTATTTTTACTGTTCCTTAATAGAAGCATTCTAAATTGATATCTTTATAGCTAGGTTGGAATATTCATTCTACCATAAATTTCTAAATTTTATATATATTAATTTTTTTTAAATGTTTGAGGTTTTTTAATTAAACTTTAGAAGTCAAATGTTAACTTTAAAAATCAAATATTTTATATTATCATACAATTTTAACTGTTAGTTTCTTAAATATTGTTTTTTTTACTTAAAATTATTCATAAATTAAATATATTTTTTTAACAATTTAACCTTCGCCATTGCTGACCCATAGCCACCTAAGTATAGGAGAGTTAATAGTTTTAAAAAAGCATGTTCATCTTTTTCAAACATGCATGCAATTACAGGTATCTTTTTAATCGGAACTGAAAGTCCAAATTAGGTGCAGGGTGTTAATCTGAAAGTCTCGAAACATTAAATTGTCGGTACAGAAAGGCTCAAAGTCTTTGGATTAATAGATAATGCGGATTTGAACGCGTCTAAGAGCGATCTATGTCAATTTTACAGGTCAATCTACCAATTATGAGAGAGAGAGTATGCGTGGAGGAACAAAAAAGGTCGCACCTGATTGGCGAGAAGTAAATTCAGAGTCAGCTGATTCGACACATTATTGAATCACAAAGTTTTTCGGGGAAGAGAAAATGGATATTTGTTATTATTATTTTTGTTTCGTATTATTAAGTCAAAATTTGTTAAATGGATTCATTTTGACTTGGTATTATAAAATTAAAACTGGTTTTATTTCAAATTTTTGTGAGGACAAAAGTAAGGATTTTAAAATATCTATAATCTTTTATAAAGTCACATCAAGAATACTTATGCATTCATTGCATTCTTTTTTGCTATTAGTTTAATCAATCTTAAAATGAATTAAATAAATGCTACATAGTAATTAATTATATAATTATTTAATATAAAATTTGTATAATGTATCTTATAAAATAATAATAATACATTATTTTAATTATAATATAATAATTATTTTAAAATGATAAGTATAAATTAAACAATAAGTTATTGGGGTATTGTGTGGGAAAAAATTGCTTCAAAGATTATTGCAATTGATTGAAATAAGTTTTTTTTATGATAAGTTATTATTTTTTCCTCGTTTTTAAGTTTAAATATGCATTTATTAATTAAATATATTGTATCAATTACTTATCTCAATTATGATTGGTTCAATTGATTTGGTATTATAGGACCCCTTTTTAGAAGTTTCTCATAAAATTAAAGACAATTTATGCACATTTATAAGGGTTAATTATATTTATTTTTTTTGTTTTTATTAATTTGATTGAAAATACAAATAATTAATAATCTTAAATTTACAAAATGAAAAAAAAAAGAGTAAAATATTTATAATTATTATATATTTATAATTCTAAATCAATATAAGACTTTAAATACTATATCAAATGGCTATAATATTAATTATCTTGTGATTAATATCAATTATACTTTTACTTAGTAACTACAACAATCAATATTTGTATTTTATCTACCTAAAAATGATCCTTAGTCCTTCTCTTGTGTTTGTTCTTCTTACCTGTTGTTTCTTGTTCTCTTCTTTCTTTTTTCGCTCTTGGTTGTTTTCCCCACCACTGTTTGTTGGTCTATTGGTTCGTTGTTCCTTTTGTTGTACCTTTCCAGTCCCTTAAACCCTTGTTGGTCTCTTGTTGGACATTAATAAATTTATCTTATCTTATCTTATCTATTAACTTAATATATAACCCCTAATCAGCCAATCAATCTAATTATATTTGTGTAAAATACAAGTCAAAAAAAAGTCATAATCTATTATTATTATTATTATTAAGACAAGTACTCAGCCACTACATGACACTTGTTTTAAATAATTATATAAATATCATTTCCTTGTAATTTTATTGGTCCATACTGCAAACAATTAGTGCAAAACACAAAATTTTCTTTTTTCAAATTGTATTTTTAATCTACCTAATTCATTGCATCACATCAAATGTCAAATGATATTAATTTGAATGCACCACTGACCAAATTTGAAAAATCTGAAAACACTGCAGATTTTTGAGAAATTTTTAGCATATGTTCTTCATGATCTACATTTTTTGTGGTCGAAAAATCACAAAAAAATTGCCAAAAACTTACTGTGTTTTCGCAAATTTGGAAGAAAAAAAAAGTTTGACATTTTTTTGTCTTTAGTGCATTCTGTCTGGAACTTAGCCAACGTCATTTATTGAATGATAATATATACTATTATATGTCACTGACTTTGACCTTATTGTATATTTTCTTCTAGGGTTGGGCCTCCCTTTAGATAGTTTCTAAAATTTAAATTCTTCTTGTCTTCATCTCGTGCATGGAGGGCAACATCCCACCTACCCTTCAATGATAATTTTAGTGGTGATTATTCGCCATTTGGCAAATGTCACACGTCAGCGACTGGGGATTTGGCAAATATATTATGTATATCAGGTTGGCCCAATCACCCGAACTTTATAAATATTGGGTCGAATGCCCGGGCCCATCACCATCTGTTTATTTAATTTTCTCCATTTCTTCTACAATATCGCCAATCGAATCTATTTTTTGGACATGGTAAATTTTAAAAATTTGCCTACAATTTCAAAGCGGCCCCAAATCGACGACCTATATTCGCCAATTTATACAAATATATTTATAGGCGGCACCAAATTCGCTTTCCATTTTGCAAACGCGTGTCTCAAACCAACACATTTTCACCAACTTTATTAATCGTAGCAAGTTATTGGATGACCCATAATCGCCTCGAAAATAACATAAGATGTGTTATAATTACCCGAGCTTCACCAAATATTTGTATACCTAATACCTCCCGTCGAATTCGCCAAAAATGATTGGTATAAATACATTCATAGATCAAGGTTATTGTACACAATTTGGTTCGGTTGGTTATGATATCTCTATTTGATCAATAATGAAGTTTCAGACTGTTGAGTGCATTGGCGACTGCAATTGAGGAAAAGGTAAGTGATTATTAATCTGATTCCTAATTTCACCTGAGGTTTCACTTCTATCTGTCTGTGACTGTAATTTTGAGTTTATTATTATTTAGTGGGGACTAGTTAGTGGTCAATGTTGCGGTCACCAAGGAGACCTCGGACATGATTTTAGAGCCAATGAATCATATATA
>MU227804.1:3491737-3531180 GCA_018584345.1 Thuja plicata
AATGAAGCTATGATATTCAATAGATATGCAATTGTAATTCAAATGTAAGCAAATATGAAAGTATGAAAGCATGGACTTTAGAAACCATAAACCTCCATGATTGTATGCTTGAAATCCACCTTGAAGATATTATGAAAGATTCTTGAGGATGCACAAAGGATCTTGAAGGAAGATCACACCACCATGATGGCTAGATCTAGGGTTTGAATGATGAATCTTGAATGTTTGCACCTAATCCCTTCGAAGGCTTGAAAGCTTGAATCCTTCAATGGAGAACTTGAATGCTTGACAGGAGGCCTTGAACACCTTGAAAGCCTGGAAACATGTAGAACAATGGATGCTTGGACTTTTTGCTTCTTGACAAAATCTTGATTAGAGCTTTTTGCACTTAGAAGACTTAGAGAAAATGAGAGAGAGGCTTCCTTTTATATGAAACTAGGGCACATTCTTCTAAGGAGGCCGACATAGGATAATTAAATTCTAATTAGACTCATGCCCTTCGAAGAGGACCTATATTAAATATAGTTTAGGAATCGACACTTTGGAATCCAGAACAGTCGACCCGAAGTGGGAAAATTGAATTTTGGATGACCCCCGGCAGCCAACAAGCTTCCAGATTTGAAAGGGGGACCCTAGTCAGGGTCGAGGTCAACCCTGACCTAGGGGGCCAAAACCCATGGAAAATATTCCAAGTGGGGTAGAAGGTGCCCGGAGAAGCCCAATTAAGGTCCTAAACAGGCACAGAAGCAGAGGATGATGCAGAAACGGGAGGATGATATGATGGAGGTCAAAAACATCCCCTAAGGAGGGCTAAACATTCTTAACATGGAAGTGCTTCCATTTTAAGATGATACAATTAGAATAAGTGTGATTGATTTGAGCGCCTTTCTTAGAATTTTCTCCTTTGTGATGGTCTAGGAAAGGATCTTTAAATGCCTTATGATCAACATTCTTGTTGTTATTATCAACTGCGATTATTTCGTTATCAATGTGATCTTGGATCTCATGTTTGAGCCTCATGCAATTCTCTGTCATGTGTCCTTTGTTTCTATGGAATTGACAAAAATCATTGTCTCTCCACCATTTAGGTTTGATTTCTGGATCATATGGTTTGGAGTTATCTGGCAATGTGAGCAGTTTGTTTGCTAGTAGAGTTTTAAGTGCAGATTCATAGGACTCACCTAAGGATTCAAAGTTTCGTTTATGTTTAATCCATGGTTTATCTTTCAACAAACCGCTGGTCCCTTTAGAAGATGATGATTTAGTGGTATTTTCAGTAGTTTTTAGGGCCTTAGAACCACTTGTAAAATTGAAGTCTGTTGGTTTTGACTGGGGAGCAGAGTAATCGACTACTCCATCATTTACCACATGCTTGTTTTTGTTCCAATATTTAGATTTGTCTTTGGAATTGGAAACAAACTTGTTTTCTTTGTAGAGGGTAATGTCACCCTTTTTAACAAGCACATCTTCTATTTTCATCGCATTTTCCACCATTTTCTCGAAAGAGGGTGGACATTGCATCTGAAGAGGGTAGTTTAGTTATGGAATCAGAACGCTAGCAAAAATATCCATCTTTTCAGATTCAGGCACAAGTCATGGATATCTAGAAAACGTCTTTCTCCATTGCTGAAGAAAGGTCAGAAAGGGTTCTCCTGTGTTTTGCTTCATGTTACATAAATCAATCATCGTCACAGGATGTTGGATATTGTAAGAGTATTGTTGCAAGAACAGAATCATCAGCTCATCAAAAGTTTTTATACCAGTGGGTAACTTTGAGAACCACTCCATAGCTTGGCCACTCAAACTTCGAGGAAAGAGATGCATAAGATATGTCTCGTCATGCATAAATTCTGTACAAAAGCACAAAATTCTAGAATGTGATCTTGTGGATCAGAGTGACCGTTGTACTTATCAAATCATGGAATTTCAACCCCGCGCGAGAATAGAAGCAAGTACAAATCTTTGTCAAAAGGAAAAGGACAGATTATGTTTAAAGAAAACCTTGTGTTAGGCATTTCTTTTTCCTTTTGGAGTTTTTTTAATTCCATTTGCATAACTTGCATTTGTTTAGTTATGCGTGTCATAGGCGTCTCTTCTTCTCTAGCAATGATATCCTCAGCTTTGAAGTGAGGTGGAAGTTGAGCGCCTTGCTCTACTAGATCTAGGAAATATTGTTCCTTATCCCGATTTAGGATTGTTTTCATGAGTTTTACAAACCTCTTATCCTGGAGACATTCGTCAATCTCTTCCTCACCGGGGTCTGATGGACTCGAGGAATGTTGACTATTGCAATGGTTGGTACCATTAGAGAGGTCTCTCCATCGAGACCTGCCTCTACCTTGTCTTTCTTCTGACATCTTGGGACTAGGTAACTTGTCCTCTGGGAATTGTGATCTAGGAGAAATTCAAGAATCTCCATCAAAGAGAGGGTTCTCTCCAAACAAGGAGTTGTTTTCAAATGGGAATCCCTGATTGTCTTCTTCGTGAAATTCTCTAAAATGGCTTCTAGTTCACACAGGCATAAGATAAGTTGATTCACCTTACTGACACCGTGGTGATATCTAAAGTGTTGCCTAAGTCCAAGACCAAAGAGACCAAGAGATAAATGTCCAACTAAGGATGGAGATGGCGAAGACTCTAATCTTGAGTCAAGGTTGACGAACTTTCTCTCACAACCCAGAATAAGGATAACACAGACAAATATGATAAGATTGAACAAAGGACTCAGTCAATTGGACAAGCGTAACGACATCATATTTCAAGATAGTGATAGGTTGGACTAACAACAATTCATAGTTGCATGTGAACTAGCAGAAGCATTATGACAACGCAAATTTTAGAATAGACTGAATGTAGTAGCTTAGACTGATGGAAGACAAAGTTTTGACAAGTTTTTGAAACCAATTTGACAGTATTTTGACATATTTTTAACAAGATTGTTGAAGTTTCAAACGAGACAAGATAGACAATTATCCAAAGTGTACAGTTTTTCAGATTGTTTGATTGTTGTAGTTGTTGTTGCAGTGAACACTCACACCAGACACATCAAGAAGATTGTTTGTTGTAAAAGAAAATAACAGACACACCATAATCCTAGGATAGCCAAGGCAATATCTATTGAGTTCCCACTTGAACTGAAGTTCAACCACGTCTACTCATAGCGGACAACTTAGAAGCTTGGAGGCACTGGCTCCTCCTTACATGTGCACTCACTTCTCAGGCACACCAAGCTTCAAATCGTAAGGGTAATCACTTCCCAAGGGACCATTGTCTCTACTAAGAGCCGTGAAAGTGTGGGACATCTTAGTCAGTCTCTGACCTTCCGCACCAATAGATAGAGGGATTTTGGATACTAGAACAAGGTTTCTAGTAAGGACATCCATTCATGTGGTTGTGATCAAGCCATTTTCCCAATTAAGGGGGCTCTCCCAATCCTTTCAAAGCAAGGCTTTCACCTTAACAATGTAGGAACTTTAATGCACTACTAGGGTACTAGAGGAGATTTTGGTTGCCAGAATGAATTCACACCTGTCCACTGTGAGACTAATCACAATGACATTTTTTGTATACCGGTTCGGAAGGGCTTGGCTTTAGCCTGTTACCGGTTGGGCAATCCACTCTCACCGGCTCTGTTAAAGCACTCGGAAGGTAGCCACGCTAAAGGATTTGTATGGATTTCTCTTTCACCCAAGATCCGCGAAGGCGAGGGGAGAGGATACGTCCATTCAATTCCTTGGGTTTACAAAACTAAAAGACACTTCAAGCAAAATAAGAAAATGACAATAATGTTTATGGATTTCTGATCATCCCAAAAGTGCGAGAGTATAGTTTCTTGACATCATTGTTATTCCTAAAACATCAAACAAATATTCATTTTAAGAATTCCTGCATGTGGGTTCCTATTTTAAGAAATAAAAAACAAGATGCAAGCACATGGTTTTGCATTCTATCAATAAAAGGCAACCTACAAAACCAATTTGTGAGTAGTTTGTGTTTTAGTCTTTTTGGATAACATTCTACAAACCACTGTTAGGTTGTATGCAAAAGATAATCACATGAACATCAAAGCCAAAGATTAGTCCACATTATAAAAATCTAAAAATCATAAAACTGATCACATATTTAGGAAGTAGACAGAAAATCATGCGGTTTCAAAAAAAATACACTGAAAAAGGTGATTGTATGAGCCCGTACGAGGCTCTGGAAGTTGATAAATGTGGGATTAGGCAGGTACAACCAACAAAAATAGTGATTTTTGATAAATCCAGAGAGAAAAATAAAAAACTGACTTCACCACAGTGATCCTTATGAAATTCTACCCCAAATAAAAAAAACTGCTCCAAAAAGGACCTAAAATAAGCAAGATATTGGGGTTTGAAGTCAGACTACAAATTCAAAAATGATATGGTGAATGCAAGAAATTTTAAATGTCTGATGACGTCATTGAAATAGTACATTAAATTTGATGGGCCCTAAGTCATCAGAGAATGCCAATATCTGTCTGAAATGATAGCCAAATGCACGTCAAAATTAATCTATTGCCGTAAAAGGAGAGATGGTGGAATTGGGCAGTGGTGGTGGGATGGGCTGGGTTGAGCGGTGGTTGGGCTGAGCAGTGGTTGGGCGGAGCGGTGGGTGGTAGCTGGGCGATGGGTGGCGAGGGGTGGAAGATGGGAGGTGGACTGGCGGGATGGGTGTGCAGAGCGGAGGGTTTGGTGGGGATTTGGGCAGAGGGTTTGGTGGACAGGCAGAGGGAGGAAGGAAGTCGCGGGCGAGGGAGAAGCTACATGGCGGGGAGGCTGGGATGAGCAGACTACGCGGGAATGGGAGGTGTGTGGGTGTCTACTATGCGGGGGGTGTGGAGACAATGCAAAGGTGGGTGGAGCTGTGTTGGTTGCGGAAGGTGGGTGAAATGGTGTAGGATGTGGGCGGAAAGATGGAGGAAGTTGGGAGGAGGTGACGCAGAGATGGGCAGTGGGAGGTAGTGTGGTGGCACGGTGGTGTGGGGTTTTAATCCCACATGCACCGCGTTTAGGTAAAACAACTTTTATTTAATCAAACACAAACTGATCTTATGTAAAGTAAATGGTCTGGGTACTTGATGGTTGTGTATAAGGTAAGATGGTACGCGTTGAATGTTGTAACAAACTTGCAATGAAATCTGAAAAAATAGAAACTTTGAAAAGGTGTTTATACTAATATTTTTCCAAATACACAACAGACCCAAAAATATTAAAAAAAAACTGCCTCGATCTGCGTGATTTTTTTTTCTCAATTTGTGTGCAGAAGGCCATACGACGTGTGTTTGCAAAAAAATTTGCGACAAATTCAATTTTCAGCAAAGGTAGGCATGTTTATAGTCATTTTTAACCGAAATGATGTTTCGGACATAATGGTGGACCCAATTTTTAGTCAAACTGAACAAAAAATAGAATTTAATAATGAGGCCTGAAATTGATTTTTAGCCCCACGGTGGGTGCCAGAATTGTGCTAGCTAAATGTGGGCCTTTGATTTAGCAGTACACTTCAACATGGTCATTGCTCTTCAATCACATACAAAAATGAATATAGATTAATTCATCCTGCATGTGTGAATGAATTGACCTGTTGCCTCCTAGTAGGCAGGAGTATGAGCTTGCTCTCAGATCATTGCAAGCTTAGTGACTACATTGAAGACCTAAATGAAGGATTTTAAGCTATGAAAAATGATCTAAGATGATATGCATATGCAGTTTGTTGTCCATCCAAGCTACTTAAGATTGATTTTAGAAGCACCAAATCGAAAAGTGAAAGATTCTTTTTAAAACCCAAATTGAATGTGCTCTAATGATTAGATTTTCATGCTTGAATAAAAGTAAACAAAAATATTAAATAAATGCTAAGAATGCAAGAAAGCTAAGATGAAAATGCAGTATAATAACATTAGATAAAAAGTTAGGATGTTTTGTGAAGGAAAAGAGTTTCTCTTTTATAGAAATCTCTCTCGAATTGACAGTCAAGATCAAACAAAAAGAGTGGCTCAGATTCGATTGAAGAAGCACAATCCATGTGCAAGTGATTCGATTGGTCGAGAGAGTCAGTTGACTGAACTGACTGATAAGTTATTTTGGAAACTTCCAAAATCAGTTCATAGTTAACTGAAATGTTTCCAAAATGATAATCAGTGGAGAATCAGTTAACTGAGTGGAACTGGATTGTTTCCATTTTGATAATCAATCAACTGAATTTGATGATGTCATATGCATTTTTAATAAATTAATTGATTTTGAATGCACATTTATGTTTTTATAATTAATTTAATTCCTTTTTTATTTAGTTTACAATTTTGTATTTTTATTTAATTAATATGTCAGAATATCAATTAAATAATTAACATAAGGTTTATTTGCCAATATATTATGATTTTAGGAATTAATTAATTAATCAAGTAAGATGATTGATTAGGACCTAGGGTTTAGGTCAGATCAGTTTGAATGTGATAAATTGTCTATTTGATTTAGGACTAAAAATTAATCAAGATTAGGGTTTCTTGATTAATTGTTGAGATTGGGGGTCTATGGTTTAGGTGACCATTTTTAGGCGATTACAGAAGCTTTTTTTGGAAAAGCAGTGGAAGAGGAACAAATGGGAAAAATTGTTCAGTTAAGTTTTGTCTTTTATATTTTGAGCAGAGGGTGTCGTATGACAGACTACCCATCATTGAGTGCTTTATTACACTTTTTGAAAGTTTGTAACTATCCTAATAGTCACTGGTCTGTAAACAGTGGATGGGAATGGGCAAGTTGTCTTGCTGAGGTTGAAAATGAGGATCTAAAGGCAAAAATTGAAGAGTCAAACTTTATTGCAGTATCTTTAGACGAAGTTACAGTAGTAGATAATACTTCCTGGGTATGCATGCATGTTTATACTGTACACAATTTTGTCTGCCAACCTCATCTACTAATTGTTGCTAAAATGAAGAAATATGTGACACTGGAAAATTTATTTGAACTAGTAAAGAGTTCACTAATTGAATATGGAGGTATAGATGACATGACAATTGCCAAAAAGTTGGTGTGTGTTGGAGCTGATGGAGCTTCAGTAATGCAAGGCCACAAGGATCGTCTTTGCACAAAGATACAAACTTCATGTGCACCCTACATTACTGCCATTCACTCCATGGCCCATAGAATGAATCTAGCTTTTGGAGTTGTCAGCAAGCATGCTATAGTACAAAAAATTGAAGTTTTAATCAAAGAGATCTACCAATACTTCTGTCAAAGTCCAAAATAATTCAGGGAATTTCAACACTTTTTCTGAAGGACTAACTGACGGGAACAAGCTTCTTAAGGATAATGATACCAGATGTGTCTCTTTAGATGGATAAACGCATCAAGTTTTTTTAGAATCAAAATCATTTCTTGGTCCAATGAACTCAAGTCGTGAAGAAGCAGGCCAACCAAAATTTCTTGAGCTGCTGCAAAGGTTAAGTAATGTAGAGACACTCTTAACGTTAGTAGGTCTTCTCCCCATGTTGGAGGAGATGAGAAATGTAATGAACAAGGCCCAAAAAAGAGCTATGTATATTGCAAAATATGTTGTGCTGCGTAAATTGACATGCATGATGCTCGATAATCTCTATCAATCATGTGATGATGTAAAATTTGCCAACTGGCTCAAAATCATAGATTTGGACAATCCTGGTAATTTTTTAAAGATCAGTGCAAATGGGGAGTTATGTGTAGAATTACGTAGAGTTGAGATACCAATGCAGTACTTTGCTAGGGTCAAGTCCAAGGAACCAGGAAAGAACCCCAGGAAGTGACTATCAAGTGTTAAAAGGGAAGACTTTACCAAGATTGTTGAATCTATAATTGCTTCTATGAAGCACATTGCCTATGATCTTTCCTCACATATTAGAACAAGATTCCCTCCATTCAAACTACTTGAATCTATGGCTATTGTGTTTCCTCGATATTGGAGTATCAACAATTTGAAAGATTTTCGAACTAAGCTACTAACTTTGATAGATCATTTTAAAAAAACCAAAGAATTCAATGGAGTAACTCTAAATGGAATTTTAGATAAATCTCATTTGAGAGAGAAATCAAGTCATTTTTTACAAACAAGGAGGGAACAATATATTATTATGCGGAACCCCCACGAAGATGGATTGGTAACAAGGCTTTGGAAAAATCTAGCATAGAGCGAAATGTTGATTGATTCAATATCAGAATTTTTCAAGCGTGTTGATTTATGTATGGCCATGATATTGGGGTCAGTGGAGGATGAGAGAGTTTTCAGTACTTTGGGGTTCCTAAAGTCAAAGCTAAGAAACAAACTAGACAAGAATTTGCAAAATTGCTTGAGGCTCTATACATCTAGGTATGATGTCAATACTTTTCCTTACGATATGGCACTGAAACTATGGAGGAAGAAATGTCAAAGATGAGGGTTGGGAAACATTTCAAACCAAAGTGGGAGTGCCAGAGACAATGATGTCAGTGACTCATGTATTGGTACTGGTAGTGGTAGCGTTGAACTTCAGTTAAGAGGAGGTATGCAAAGTGAAGAAAATATAGCGAAGAACCACAAAAGCTATAATATTGATGACAATGAATCCAAGGATCTTGATAATGAGATGATGTGGCAACTTGAATTGTTGTTGAAGTAGCAGGTCCTAGGTATTTATTAAACTTATTGTTGTAGTCTATTGCTAGTATCTGTATCTCATCATCAATCATGCATAATAGCATATTCCAATGTCAAAAACATGAATGTGGTTGATAATCTCATCAATTCTACAATTAATAATGGTTTTCATTTGCATTATTCAGCTCATATGGTACAATTCTTGAAGATTTTCATTATTTTTTTGAAAATATAGCAATTCATATGATACAATTCATAGAGATTCTCATTAATTTATTTACAAATATGATATAATGTAATAATTCATTCATTGATAGTAGTAAGTACACAACTTTGTGTGATTCTGTTTGCAAACCTCAATGACTCAATAATACAATACCCAATTTCAATTTCATTACCCTTAGCAAATGACCCTGAATTCCCTTTTCTAGAAACAAGGGAGAAAAAATAGCTTCAAGTCGATTTGCATCATGTGAAGTCTCAAAATCAAAATCACTAAGACAAGTACAACATCTCTGCAATAGTACATTTCTGCATTTGACAGGCTGATTTAGTAAATTAGCAATAGCATCTGATCTACTACATTAATCCTGTTCAAAAAACAAACTTCAATCTTTAAACTCAGTTCAAGCCACTATAAATAAAATATATATATAATTGAAAGTACTTTCACATACTATTATTGATGAGATGATTCTACCATTTTGTTTAGTATGCTCCATTCTGCGTCATTTGGAAGGTCAAAATTTTTCAAGTTATAGTAAATGACTAGCAACCTCGTCATCCATCCATACTTGAAAGCAATAATCCATCCAATACTGCATTCAAAATTTTCAATGGTTTAATGCAATTTGCAATGCCTCCATGCATTGTGACGTGAGGAAGCTTTCCTAAATCAGATGTCATTGTGTCCTCCAACTTTTTTTGTAAGCTTCTCTTCCAACGAATTTTGTTGATGAGTTACTATGAGTTACTAGGACCAAGACCAAGATTTGGCAAATGAAGACTTATCATTTTGGTTGTTTTTTTATGCATCTTGGTGAGCTTTCTCCCATATAAGGCCACAATTTCCTCTCCTTCCCTGAGTTTCTGACATTTTTGAAAGATAGATGTTGCCTTTATTACTACACGAACACAGTCATTAATTCCCTTGCTTGTCAAAAGTCTGTCACTGGTTGTGTTATTTTTTTGCAAAATCTATTTTGCAATATTATCTCTCTGACAAAGATTTTTGTTCTTCTCAATGTGCTCTTTAAGCTTCCCAAAAACTTCTCTAAGACTTTCATTCAATTCAAACCAATCACACAAACTATTACCACTCACCTTTATTTTCCCCCAAATGTCTTGTTTTATTTGCTTGACTGCATTTTTTACTTTGTCATTCAAGTTGTTTTCATAATTTTTAATTATATTATTTGCCTTCTTTAGCTCTTCTCTCAATTCTAACAATTGGTGTTTACTTTGTTTTCTTATTTCCTCTGTTTTCTCTTCACATTGTTTTGCTTTACTCTCTGATTCTCCAGTTCCTTATTTAAGTTATTCTTTGCATGTGTCGTATTCTCCATGCTTTTGAATAAATGTACTGAAGAGGCTTTTTCATCCTCAACTTTTTTATTTCTCTCTTCCAATTTTTCCCTCATAATTTTCAGTTCTGCGTCCATATGTTCTTGTTGTGCAATTGCTTCTTTGGAGGAAGAATTTTTTATCCTTTGCTGTAATTCTTTGCACCTATTATCTGTTGCTTTCTTCTTTGCCTTTTGATTTTCCAGGTCTGCCTGTAAATTTTCTATTCTGACCAGAAGCTTTCCTTTCTCTCTCTCCAACTTCATCACTAAACTGTAGACCACTTGGTTGGTCATTTTCGACACATTTATCTTGTCCACATTTTTTATTTTTGATAAATGCATTTGGAGGGTGCTATCATAAAATTTAGATGGATCTAACTGACACTCTTGTGGATTATTATCTCTAGCTGGGGGCATAAAAACCATGAACTCCATCATTTCTTTGTTTGGGTCATATGTGGGAAATAACCTATTCGATGTAGGTTTTGCATCATGATCTCCAACAACTACATCCCTCTTCAATGTCTTAGTATTTTTTCTATTCTTATTTTTTGTTTGTTCAAAGTTAGTTACAAAATAATTGAAATGAAAATAAGGGTTTTCTGACACAATTGAATGTTTGAAAGGTGAAATAGAACTTGCAGTGATGTACAAGCTTCCACCTATGGTTCTAATAATTTCACCATGAGGATTAGCAATAATAACACCCTGACCCATTACAAGTGGAGTTTTTGGACTGTTCAGAGGGTTTTGTCTCGAAGGTGCGGTAATTGTTGGACTCACAGTCACAGACACAATTTGCATTATTGTCATATCCTTTTTCTTCTTTACATTGCCTTGATCTCTGGGATCCACTGATTTCATGTCTAGTGGTAATGTCCTTTTCAGACCACTAGTACTACCCTTGCCATCCCCACTAGTGGGAGTGACACTTGATTCAGATTGAATCAGAGTGCTTGGAAAAGGTGGAACTAGATTTGAAGCTGAAACAAATGAAGGTGCAAGGGTATGAAAGTGAGTAGTACCTTTTTCTGATGAACCTCCAAGGACTGGTGTCTCACCATGTTTTGGTGGAGCAGGTGTGGCAGTTGGAAACCAAGGCCCTTGTCCTGTGGGACCTAGACCATCCCAACCTGGGAAACCCATTTTTTCTATAATCTATGCCCCTTTGCTATATTTTTCTTTTGTGGACACATTGACTCTAGTAATAATTGAATATACATCAATGGAAGTGGGCTTCACATAATCACGCTCATACTCATTATCTTGATGATCAATATCATTGTGATATGCTTTAGTTAGATGTTCCTCATTCCACAAATTGATAAATATTTGATCCTCTTCCACTTCATAAAGATCTGCAGAGGTCTTTGACTAGCCAAATTCTTCCTCATTTCCCAAAAATTAGAAATTTTGGTTTGAGTCCAATTACCATGCTTGCATTGACCCACTAGGTCTTTTGGAATAGATTTTCTAGATGGTTGAGCAACTTTCTGGTAGAAATTATAGGATGTCCTGTGCTGCACTTTTCCTTTCTATTTGTGCAATGCCATAATTTTTAATGACAATTCTTGTATTGAAATATTATTTTCAGCGGCGTATTTCTCCATCTCTTTTTTGACCTCGTCCCAAGACTCCATGTTTTTAAATTTTTCTATCAATGACATACTCTCATGTTGACATTTTCTTGCAGAGTTCCTATTCTCTCTAAGCTTTGTTCCATTTATGTTGATTGGATCATACTGCTGGTGATTGTCAACAACAAAGTGAAATTGTAAAAAAAACATGTGCCACTTTGAATCGTCTTCTCTCAAATGTGAACCCTCCAAATTAGAAATTCAAGGAAGAAAATATCATTTTCTTTTGTTGACCATTAAAGAGCACATCTTTGCTCTCCATCTGCCATACATATTTGATGCAGGAGCATCTTAGGTTCTTTGGGAATTCTGATCAACCAAAAATATGTTTGTTTTAGTTCAGTAGATTGTTGGAGGCTACTCGGTTATTGTTGTTTCTTGGTTACTTGTTCTGTCTTTCTTTACTGACGGTTCTCGGTGGAAGTTATGGTTGCTCAGTTGGGTTTTCACCAAGTTGTTTCTGTCACTTTCTTACCTTCTTACTGAATTGTTGTTATTGCTCGGTTGGTCTTCATCAAGTTGTTCCTATTGCTCAGTCGGCTTCTTACCGAGTTGTTTATTTTGAAGTTGGATCTTCTGGTCGACTTTTGCATTTAATTTCTATAGTGTAATTAATGCAGGATCTCTCATTGGGATGTGTGGAATTAAATCATGGTATTTTCTATTTCCTATGTTAGATCTTTAGGATCTGAGTGCTGACCTCTTTGGTGGACTCTCGTATATATTTGGTTTTATGTTCTTAGATTGCGATCAGTTTTGGGGAGATAGTAGATTAAGGGTTAGCATTTGGATGACAAGTCTGTGACCTCTCATGTATCAAGATATCTTTGTAAAAATCTAAATGTATATGGCCAAAATTGGGAAGGCCTTACATCCTATCATGTAATATAGTTGATGAATTAATACAAAATTTGTTGTTTCTTCTCTCCCTTTATGTGTTGTTTCTTCCGTGTTTTTACACAAGTTGGTTTGGATAGCTGTGAGTACCTTGGGCCCTTGTTCTTTGTACCCTCCTTGCGTCAGGTGGTATTAGAGTGAAGGTTGGATATAGGTTCCTTCTTGTAATCCCTAACCCTAGTGGTTGATATTGTTGTGGGGTAGCAGATTGCAATCTAACCTACAATTGCAGAGGGTTTCAAGATGGTTTGTGGGAGAGGAAATGTAGATCCAGGTCTAGCTGATATGCTAAGACAGATGAATGCAAGATTGGAACCTGTTGAGACAGCCCAGCATAGAGGAAGACATCTTGAAGATGTTAGTGATGATGAATTTTGAGAAGTGCAAGGAGAAGCTGCACCTCCACCTATGATGGATCAGGAAGAAGAGAGATTCATGTGAGCATTAACAAGCTTGAAGTCCACACCTCAGTTTAATCCTCCTGAGTATAGTGTAAAATTGGATTATGATGAGTTGATAGACTAGATAACCAAGATGGAAATGTACTTTGAGTATGAGAATGTACCAGAAGAGAAGAAAGTAAAGATTTAAAGCACAAAGTTGAAAGGTCATGCATCCTTGTGGTGGGAGCATCTGCAATTAGATCGTAAGAAGAAGGGTAAAGAAAAGATCAAGGTATGGGAGAAGATGATAAACAAATTGAAAGGCAAGTTTCTACCTTGTGATTACTAGATTAACCTAGTAAGGAGAATGCAAAGTTTGAAGCAGAAAGATAGCTCGGTAAAAGATTACACTGAGGAGTTCTACAAATTGGATAACAGATCTGGACATGTTGAAGATGAAGTGGAAAGAATAGCAAGGTATCTGAATGGATTAAGAAGTTCAATGCAAGATGAGATCAACTTGGTAAATATGGAGAAAATTGAAGAGGCATATCAGTTTGCCCTAAAAGCTGAGGAGAAATTGAACAAAAGATATGAACAAAGGAAAAGAGGAAGAGGTGGTAGATTCTCTAGAGGAAGAGGTAGATCTCATATTGGAATCGATAGATCTGAACCAAACAAGACAAGTTCAGACACATATCAAGACAAAGGAAAGATAAAATGGAAAGGTGGAAGTTCATTCCGAGGAAGAGGCAATTACTCCCGAGGTGGTTATAGCATAAGAGGATTCCAAGGAACATGTTACAATTTTGGTGAAAAAGGAAATATATCTTTTGAGTGTACACATGCAAGCAAGAAATTCGGTGGCAGAAGAAATGATTTAGTACAAGAAGAGTCCACAAATGAACCTGAGAAGGAAGGAAATATAATAATTAGAAGGATACTATGGAGTGAGAAAGATAAGCAAGATCCTGTCAGGAAAAGTTTGTTCAAGACCAGATGCAGAGTTGCAAACAAAGTTTGTAAAGTAATTGTTGATAGTGGAAGCTCAAAGAATCTGGCATTCAAGGAAATGGTCACAAATTTGCAGGTGGAAAGAATGAAGCACCCGAATCCCTATCATATTTCATGGATCAAGGATGAGCATACATTAATGGTGAGTGAACAATGTTTTGTGAATCTGAAAATTGGAAAGTATTATGTTAAGGTGTTTTGTGATATTATGCCAATGGATTGTTGTCATATTTTGTTGGGTAGAGCTTGGCAATATGATAGACATTTATACATGATGGAACAGTGAATAGATATGCTATTTGGGTTAATGGTAAGAAATAAATCTTGATACCTTTGGTTGAAGAAATCGTTGATGAGATATGTATATCTTTGAAATTTTCTTTGATGGAAGGTAGACAATTTGTTAAGGATTTGAAAAGAAATGATATTTGTTATGCTTTGATTCCTAACAAACTGAGTAAGAAGTTGAGAAATTGCTTACCGAGTACAAGGAGATCATTTTAGATAATGTACCTGATGGTTTGCCATCGATGAGAGATATTAGTCATTGTATGGATTTGATTCCTGGAGCTAGTTTACCAAACAAGGCACCACATCAGTTGACACCGACCGAGAATGAAGAGCTCAACCGACAAGTTCATGGGTTGTTGAAAAAGGGTTTAATCAGAGAAAGTTTGAGTTGATTCATGTGCAGTACCAACTGTATTGGCACATAAGAAGATTGGAGAATGGCGAATGTGCACTGATTCAAGAGCAATCAATAAGATCACAGTTAAGTATAGGTTTCCTATACCGAGGATGGATGATATAATGGATTGCTTGAGTGGAGCAAAATATTTTACGAAAATTGATTTGAAGAGTGGATATCATCAAATCAAAATCAAAGAAGGTGATGAGTGGAAGACTACTTTCAAGACAAAAGAAGGTTTGTATGAGTGTTTGGTTATGCCTTTTGGTTTAACTAATGCACCAAGTACATTTATGAGGTTAATGAATGAAGTTTTGAAGAAATTATTGAATAAATGTGTGATTGTATACTTGGATGATATTATGATATTCAGTAAGACTAGAGAAGAGCATTTGATGCATATAAGACAAGTGTTGCAGAGATTGAAAGAGGAAAAATTGCTGATAAATATAAAAAAGTGCTCCTTCATGAAAGAGGAACTTGTGTATTTAGGTTTTGCGATTTTAGATGATGGTTTGAAGATGGATCCTGAGAAAGTTGAAGCTATACATAGTTGGCCTACACCTGAGGCTGAGAATGTCAATGAGGTAAGATCGTTTCATGGATTGGCAAGTTTTTATAGGAGGTTTATCAAAGATTTCAGATCTGTTTGTAATAATATGAAAAAGACAATGAGAAGAGACAAAAGAGAATTCAAATGGACACATGGAGCTGATAAGAGTTTTGAGGCTTTGAAGCAGAAGGTTGTAGAATTGCCTGTGTTAGCTTTACCTGATTTCAATAAGGTATTTCAATTTGAATGTGATGCAAGTGGAAGTGTAATAGGAGTTATGTTGAAGAGTCCTTATAATGTTTATTACAAATAAACTTATTAAAACTACCAAAAATTTCAAAAAACTATATAAAAATTTAGGCCCACTTGGAGAAGGCATAACTTTCTAGTCCTATCTCTGATTTGTGAACCATTTAATTTATTGGAAAGATAATAAAAAATTCTAGAACTAAAATTGGGAGGTCACACTAGCGTGATCCCTCTTGGGAAGAGATAGGTCCAGAAATGCCCCAAAGCCCTTCAAAAGTGTAGTTTTCTAAGATAGAAAATACTGAAAAATTAGATTTCAATATTTCCTAATTCTATCCAGATCATTCTCTATCCTAGAGATTTCATATTCAATGAGAGGGTCATGTATAAAGATGAATTTTAAGGAAATAAAAAAATAGAGAATGCATAGTGCTTGATTAGATCCCAAAAAATGTATTACAATCAGTGCTAGAAAATATTGAGCAACTAGAACAACAAAAAGTACCGCTACCTCTTCCAAGAAGATCTACTAGGATAAGTAGACCAACTGACTGATTCTCTCCCTCGTTATATTATGTATTATTTATTGATTCTGGTGAACCTAAAAGTTATGAAAAAGAAATACAGGTTGAAACCATAAAGAAGTTGGAGCAAAGAATGAAAGAGGAGATGGAATCTTTGATACATAATTAAACTTAGGACTTATTTGAATTGCCTAAAGGTAAAAAAAATAGTACTTATCAAGTGGGTTAATATATTAAAGGAAGAACATGGAGGCAATAAATGATATAAGGCCATAGATGTAAAAGGTTTTGCACAGAATAAAGGTATTGGTTTTGATAAAATATTTTATCCTATTGTTAAGATGACTTAAATTAGAACTATTCTAAGTCTTGTGGCTATAGAAGACTTAAATCTTGAACAATTAGATATAAAGACATATTTTCTCCATACAGATTTGGAAGAAGAGATTTAAATATATCAACCACAGATATATGAGGTCAAAGGTAAGGATGAATTATTGTGTAGGTTAAAGAAAATATTGTATGGCCTAAAGCAAGCACCTCCCCAATGGTATTTAAAATTTGAGAGTTTTATTATTGAACAAGGTTACAACAGATGTCATTCTAATCATTGTGTTTATTTTACAAGATTAGATAATGGTAGATACATCATCTTGTTGTCATATGTTGATGACATAGTTGTTTCTGACTCTAATATGGAACATATGAATGAGATTAAGCATAAATTAGCAAAGGTATTTTATATGAAGGATTTGGGTGCAACAAAACAAATCCTTGGTATGAGAATAACTAGAGATGGGAAAATCACACATTAACATTATCTCAAAGAGATTACATTATAAAAGTGTTGAAAATATTTCATGTGTAAGATGTAAAACCAATTAGTACACCTTTTCCCAATAATTTTAAATTGACTACAGAGATGTGTTCCAAGACACAAGAATATATGGACTCTATGTCCAAGGTTCCATACTCTTCGATAGTTGGCAGTTTGATGTATGGCATAGTGTGTACAAGGCTAGATATTTCATATGCGATGGGAGTTGTGAGAAGGTATATGCACAATCCTAGAAAAGAGAACTAGAATACAATGAAGTGTCTTGTCTAAAATTTGAGAGGTACTACTACATAGTCATTATGTTTTGCAAGTTCTAACTCTACTCTCAATGGATATGTTGATTTAGAACTATAAGAAGATATTGATGGTAGGAGTATTACAACTGGGTATGTGTTTACTGTAGGTATAACATTAGTTAGTTGGATTTCATAGTTGCAAAATATTGTTGCACTCTCCACCAAAGAATTAGAATATGTTTTTGTTGGTCCACTGAGAGTGGGGGGGGGTGAATTAGACAAATCAAACTTAAACACTTAAAATTGAACTCATTGATTCACTTAGTATTATTGGATACAAAAATGAACCAATTCACCAAATAACTTAATAAATTGAACAACAATACATCTCATATATGTAAATCAATCATTCAAACTTAGTAACATCAGATTAACATAGTTAACACCAGATTTAACTTGGTTGACACTAGATTTAACGAGGAAACCCAATTTGAGAAAATCTCTGTGGGAATTGTGACCCACGATAAAAATATACCCTTCTGAAGTACACTCGGTTAAGAACTTATCATGTTAAAGATTACAAACACATTTGCTAAATGTGAACCTGTTAGGGGATTTACCTCAGATCTGTTAAGATCTTCACTCTATTAAAAGTGGCCTTGTTAGAGGTCTTTAAACACTCTTTTGGAATGTCACCTAAGTCTAGGTTTTACAAATAGGATGGTTAAATCCACTCGATTAAGAGATTTCTCTATTACAAATACTAATAAGCAACAATAAAACTTTGATTTGTAAATATAGAAACTACCTTTTCTTGTGTTAGATCCTTTATGCTCAATTAAATAATGGCATCACATAATCCATTGATCTCTTTCTTAGAGTGTATATTATTCAATCTATGTTTCTTTGTTCTGCTCTGTAAATGTTATTCTTCAGCTTCTTCTACTTCTTTGTTCAACTCGCTAGCAACATTACTCTTTCTCTGTTAATTTCTCATTCTTTATATAGACATACTTTTGCCTCTTAATCTCCTTAATTTGATTTTCCATCATTTGCACTCTGTTGTTCAATCATCTTCTTCATAATTTATAACTCGGTAAACCATTTCACTTTTACCTCAAAACTTGAACTTTTCTTGGAACTCTCATAATTCGGTTTAACCGCTTGATCTTATCCTTAGATATTCTCATTGAATTTTCACATTCGTAGATCTTCTGAAAAACTTCATTTAATTCATATCCTCATTCACCTCATCATCGCTTCGCATTAAATTTGATCTTATCATCACTTATAGTCAATATCATGTACTTGATAAAGATTTGCAACTCGATAACTATCTTCATTCACTACACGGTATCTAACTAATCTATGGTGCTTGGTGCTTGAATTTTACTCAGTATTCGGTAACTGTGAATGAATCACATATCATTCTACTGACTAACTCTATCTAGCCCGGTAAAGTAACTCTTTCAGTCATAACTTTAACTCTTTGCAGTTTCCAACTTAATCAATCAACTGTACTGATTTGATAACATCAAATATATAGTAGCAAACAACTATATCATCATTACTTCATCATTTTTTGATCTGTATTTTTCACCCATTTAACTTCTCCTCTTAAGATATTTTAACATAATAAAAATTAATTAATCAATTGCTTGACATCAATGACAAAACAACAACTAATCTAACCATTTCTACAATCATGATACTCTATATCACTTGGTCTTCATCATATCCATCAGATACATCTATTGATTAACAATCTCCCTCTTTGGCATTGATGGCAACCACTATAATAGTGTTATAGAAATTGATGATGGTAACTCTCCAATACATAACTGAACTCCCTCTAAGTTGATATTTTTGTTTCTACTTTGATCTCTGATCTTTTAATCTGAATCTCCCTCTTGGATAAATCTTTTGTTTATGTAGCATACATTTTAATTCTCCTTCATGAGTAAATAGTAGAAATTCATTCTCTCCCAATTCATCAATATCTCCCTTAAAGATAAATGTCATCAATTCATTCTCTCCCCCTTTGAGAACAATGCCAAAAATTCATACTCCTGAAAACTTGTTCTAGTAGTGTATTATACCTGACATGTACTCATAAAAACTTACATACAAAAATCTTTTCACAACATCAAGAATCACCGAAAGTGTGTCATACTAACATCAATTCAGAAATAGATATTCTAATGAAATATAGAATTGATGCAGGATTCCTCATGCTCTTTAGTGAATATTGGATAGGGGTATAACCCTAATTTACTCAAAATCATCTTTAGGTAGTGGCTTTGTAAAGATATCATCCAGTTGTTCCTTTGAATTCACATATTCCAATCTCACATTCTTCTCTTGAACTTGTTCTCTCAAGTAGTGATACTTGATAGAAATGTGCTTGGTCTTTGAATACATAACCATGTTCTTTGATATATTAATAGCACTTGTATTATCACAAAAAAGAGTAACAGGATATGTGATCTCTTCTTGCATACCTTCAAGTAATTGCTTAATCCATACTATATTTGCACAATTCATAGCAACAACAACATATTCTTCCTCAACAATAGACTGTGAAATGCAACTTTGTTTCTTGCTCAGCCATGTAACCAATATTTCACCTAGAAAGATTGCGCATCCACTAGTAATTTTCCTATCATCAATGTTTCCAGCCCAATCTGCATTAGTGTAGACTTGCAGATGAAAAATTACCTCCTTTCTTGTACAATAGACCAAATTCTTTTGTGCCTTTCAGATATCTCAAATTTCTTTTTACTACAGACAAATGTGTTTCCTTCAGATTAGAAGAAAATCTTGCAACAATCCCAATAGTGTGTTCTATATCAGGTTTGTTGTGAACAACATACTGCAATTTACCAATCATAGATCGGTAAAGATTATTATCCACCTCTTGTGTCATATCCTCTTTTGATAATTCACATCCAATAACCATAGGTGTTCCAACAGGCTTGGAATCTTCCATACCAAAGGTTTTGAGGATCTCTTTGATATACTTAGCTTGTGTTATATAGAACCCCCAGTAACATGTTGTATCTGTAGACCTAGAAAGAACTTAATCTCTCCAATCATTGACATTTCAAACTCTTTTCTCATTTCATCAACAAATCCTTTACATAAGTGTCATTGACTCCAAAAATAATATCATCAATCAAAACTTTTTTATCACTATCACATTTCAAGTAAACATTATTGTTATCACTTGTTCTCTAAAATCCTATTTTGATTAGATAAGAGTGAAATCTCTCATACCATGCTCAGGGTGCTTGTTCCAAACCATATAAATCTTTATGTAACTTACCCAGCTTGTTCTTGTTATTGTTCTTAATTAATCCTTTAGGTTTCTCAATGTATACTTCTTCTTCAAGTATCCCATTAAGAAATGTAGACTTAACATCCATCAGATATACCTTTAATCCTTTGTAAGAAACACAAGCTAGAATTATTCTAACTCCTCCCAATATAGAAACAAGTACAAAAGTATCTCCATAGTCAATACCTTCTTCTTGTGCATAACCTTTGCAAACCCATCTAGCTTTATTTCTAATAACTTCTCCATGCTCATTCACTTTGTTTCTAAAAATCCATTTAGTACCAATAACATTTTTGTCTTTGGGCCTAGGTACTAATGTCCATGTCTTGTTCTTCTCAATTTGATCATACTATTCTTTCATTGCTTTCATCCAATCTTCATTATCTAGTGCCTCTTTAACTTTCTTAGGCTCAACTATAGATATTAAACATGTATTGTCTCTTACCTTGCTCCTGGTCATCACTCCAACATCCTTATTTCCAATAATCTTTCTCAAGTAATAGTGCCTTCTCACATACTTTGCCAAAATGGGCTCGGTAGCTCTCGGTTCTTCAATATCAACATTCGGTTGTGGAACTCCTTGTTCATCTTCCTCCTCGGTAGGTGCTCTCGGTAAGGTATCAGGAACATTAGGTTGAACATATAAAAACTTATCATAATCTTCAGGTTCCTTCTTGCTATCTTCATCATTCCTTTCTACAAATTCATCCATTCTTACATTTGCACTTTCCACCATTTTGTTAGTAACCCTGTTCAAACATTTGTAAGCTTTACTCCTTGTAGAATATCCTAAGAATATCCCTTCTCCTTTTGAATCAAACTTTCCTTCTCTAGAATCTTTCAGAATATAGCATTTTCTCCCAAAAAATTTAAAGTAACTAACAATAGGTTTGTGTTCATACCAGATTTCATAAGGTGTATTGTTGGTACCTTTCTTCATTTATACTCGGTTTAATGTATAAACAACAGTACTTACAACTTCTCTCCAAAAGTTCTGTGAAACTCCTTTTTCAATCATTAGTATCTTAACACAATCAACAATAGATCTGTTTCTTCTGTCAGTAATCCCATTATGTTGTGGTGTCCTCGGTGCTGACAATTGTCTCTTAATTCCATTCTCATTACAAAACAATGTAAACTCTTCAGAAGTAAACTCACCTCCTCTGTTGGATCTCAGACATTTCAACTATCTTCCAATTTCTTTTTCAACTCTAGCCTTATACCACTTAAACATTTGAAATGCATCAGATTTTTATTTTAAAAACATTACAGACATCATTCTAGAATAATCATCCACAAATAAAATAAAATATATGTCTGTATAATTTGAAAGGTAAATATAGAAGACTAATATTGAAATGAAGAAATAAAAAGTACATACCTCTGAAAAAGAACCTGCTAAAAACCCTATCAAACGGTCTCAAAAACTATTGATTTCCGCATTCTTGAATTGAAACTGTGAGATCTACAAAACCCAAAAAAAAAAATTCCTTTTTGAGAAAGGTCAATTTTGACCCAAAAATGAATGTCACCTTTGACCCAAAATTTTTGATTCCCACCCAGAATCTCTGATTCTGACCCAGAAAAGAATGTTGATTCAAACCCAGAAATGAATGTTGCATTTGACCCAAAAGTTCTGATTATGACCCAAAATTTCTAATTCGAACTTGCACAGTCTGACTGAAAATCTGTTCCCGGATCCTGAAAGTTTGTCGAAAAGGGTATCCGGATCTTCCCTCCAATTTGTTCTTCCAAACCTGTCACTACAAGAAAAAAGGTTTGTTTTTGGGGGGGAGGGATTTTCCTTGGTCAAACCCTAATTTTAGAATTAACCTAATAATCAAATTGAAATTGCATAGATAAACAAAGTAAATGAACAAATTCACCTTGCTTGTATAGAAAACCTTGTGGCGGATTTGAATCTGTTGATCCACAAGTATGTATGCTCCAAAATAATGTAGAATTTGGAATATAGGATGTCTCAACTCAATTTCTTTTGGATCTTCAACACCAATTTTGAATGGATCTTGGAAGAGGAGGAGGCTTGCATGGATGTGGATGGAGAAATCTTCAACAAGAGAGCTCCATAGAGCTTTGAATCCTTCAATGGCTACCAATGGATCTCCTTGATGAATGGGATGCTTGAATACTTGAGAGTAGATGCTTGCTTCAATAGATCATGCATAGAGCTGTCTTTTTCAAGTCTTAGATGGTTCTTTCAAGTCTTGCCTCTTAGAGAAAATGAGAGGAGAAAGCTTCCTTATATACAAATCTAGGGCACAATCTTCTAGAGAGGCCTACATAGGAGAATTAAATTCCCATTAGACCTATACCCCTAGAAGTGGACCTATATTAAATATAATTTCAAGAATCGTTGCCTTGAAGACTGAAAGAGCCGACCCAGAAGCGGGAATTAAAACTTTCTGAAGCCCGACATCCAGAAACCCTAGAAACTTGAAATCTGGACCCTAGGTCAAAATTGAGGTCAAATTTGACCTAGGTCAGGGTCAATTTCAACCTTGACCTAGGTCAGGGTCGAGGTCAACCTTGACCCAGAAAGGTCGATTTTGACCCTGAGGTCAAAAATCTCAGGTTTACAGTTTAGGATGCCAGAAACAGGCGAGAGAGAAGTGGGAAATGGGGCAGAACAGGGGAAAAGTCAGATCCAAGTTAGAGACCCATTAAAGGTTCTTGACATAACCCCAAACCACTTACTCAGAGGGCTAAACCAGTCTACAATGGAAGTGCTTCCATTTTCTGACTATATAGTCTCCATAATAACTTTGAGTTGTCATGGGTCCACATAAATTAGTATGTACTAAATCCAAAATTCCTTGTGTAACATAAGTCTTTCTTGCAAAACTAGATTTAGTCATCTTACCCATCTTACATTCTCTGCACATAACATTCTCTATTTTTTCTAATCTCAGTAGTCCTCTTACTCTATTCTTCTTACTCACTTTGATTAAGTTGTCAAAATTAACATGACAAAGCCTTTTGTGCCATAACCAAAGATCTTCAACTTTAGCAAATAGGAAACTCTTCATAGAAGTATCAAGATAAAATTAATTACCTTTAGATTGTTCTCCGGTAGCAATCGGCCTATCGTTCTCATCAAATACTTTTACCATTCCATATTGAAATTCCAGTCGGTGACCTGTATTGTTTAGATATACAACACTCAACAAATTATACTTTAATCCTTCAACCCAATAAACATCATCACATCTTGTGTTATTCAGTAGAATTATAGAACCTTTTATTTTCACAAGATATGGAGCATCATTATCAAATCTAACAAATCCTCTATGCTTTTCCAAGGAAATAAACTTAAGCGCGTCACTAGTCATGTGATGTGAACAACCACTATCTATAATCCATGTTTCATTCTTACTTGTGATATTAGGGCTCTTGGTTCTTCTTAGCAATATCTATCTATAATCATCATCACTTAGTCCTTCATTAGCAATATGACAACCACTATCTATCTATAATCGATGTTTCATTCTTACAACTTATTTTCCATCATCAGTATCAAAATAATCATCATCACTTAGTCCTTCATTAGCAATATGACAAGATTTCTTACCTTTGTTTTTGTAGTCCCTGAATCTATTTCTCTTTTGTCCTTATCTCTTTTATCTTTCTTTTTCTTCTTATCTTTCTCAAGGCAGTTAGATACAAAGTGACCAATTTTATCACAATTGAAACATTTCAAGGGTAAATTACCTCGGTATTTGTCTTTGCCTCTTTTTGGCCTTCTAGCCAACAAAGCTTCAAATTCTCTTTCATTCTCATCACATTCAGTAAATGACTCTTTGAGACCTTCAGTGCAACTATAAAATTTCTCACTAGCACTGCTCAAATATCCATCTCTGACTGAAGCTTTCCTAGCTTTTTTCAATCTTTAAAGTAGACTTAAATGTAGATTCAATCTTAGATGTAGCAGGCAAACTATTGTCAAAATCATTTAACTCAAATGCAGTTAACTTACCAATAATAACATCTAGTAAAACATTCATCTAGGGAATAGATCTTAGCTCTTGTATAGTAGATACACGAATAGCATAACTCAGTAGCAAGGTTCTCAACATCTTGCTTGTAACATCATCCTCTATTATGATCCCACCAGTTCCTCTGATATAATTAACAGTCTCCTTAAGTCTTTTACTGTATTGTATTATGTTCTCTCCTTTCATCCTCATAGAGTCAAATTTTCCTCTCAAACTTTCTTCTTTAGCCTTCTGAACATGTTGATCTCCACCACAGGTCAAAATAAGCTTATCCCACATTTGTTTCAAAATAGTACAACAATCAAGTATGGTATTTCAAAGTAGTACAACTTATCACTTCAGAGTAACTAGCTCTGATACCAATTGTTGGTCCACTGCGAGGGGGGGTGAATTAGACAAATCAAACTTAAACACTTAAAATTGAGCTCACTGATTTACTCAGTAATGCTGAATACAATAATTAACCAATTCACCAAATAACTTAATAACTTAAATTACAATAATACATCTCATATATGTAAATTAATCATTCAAACTTAGTAACATTAGATTAACATAGCTAACACCACATTTAACTTGGTTGACACCAGATTTAACGAGGAACCCAATTTGGGAAAAACCTTTGTGGAAATTGTGACCCACAATAAAAATGTACTCTTCTGAAGTACACTTGGTTAAGAACTTACCTTGTTTAAGATTACAAACATATTTTCTAAATGTGACCTTTTTAGGGGATTTACCTCAGATCTGTTAAAAGTGGTCATGTTAGAGGTCTTTAAACACTCTTCTGAAATGTCACCTAAGTCTAGGTTTTACGAATAGGACGGTTAAATCCACTCGGTTAAGATATTTCTCTATTACAAATACTAATAAGAAACAATAAAACTTTGATCTGTAAATATATAAACTACCTTTTCTTGTGTCAGATCCTTTATGCTCAATTGAATACATGCATCACATACTCCATTGATATTTTTCTCAGACTGTAGATTCTTCAATCTTTGTTTCTCTATTATGCTCGGTAAATGTTGCTCTTCAACTTCTTTTACTTCTTAGTTCAACTCACCAGCAACATTACTCTTTCTCTGTTAATTTCTCATTCTTTATATAGACATACTTTTTCCTCTTAATCTCCTTAATTTTATTTTCCATCATTTGTGCTCTGTCGTTCGATCATCTTCTTCATAATTCACAACTCGGTAAACCATTTCACTTTTACCTCGGAACTTGAACTTTTCTTGGAACTCTCATAGTTTGGTTTAACTACTTGATCTTCGCCTTAGATCTTCTCATTGAATTTTCACATTCGTAGATCTTCTAAAAAACTTCATTTAATTCATATCCTCATGCATCTCATCATCGCTTCGCATTAAATTTGATCTTATCATCATTTATAATCAATATCTTCTACTCGTTAAAACTTTCTTTGCAACTCGGTAACTGTCTTCATTCACTGCTCGGTGTCTAACTCATCTTCGGTGCTTGGTGCTTGACCTTCACTCAATTTTCAGTAACTGTGACTGACTCACATATCATTCTATTGACTGACTCTATCTAGCTCGGTAAAGTAACTCTTTCAGTCATAAAATTAAATCTTTGTAGTTTCCGACTTAATCAATCAATTGTACCGATTTGATAACATCAAATATATAGTAGAAAACAACTATATCATCATTACTTCATCATTATCTGATCTATATTTTTCACCCATTTAACTTCTCCTCTTAAGATATGGTAACATAATAAAAATTAATTAATCAATTGCTTGACATCAATGAAAAACAACAATTGATCTAACCATTTCTACAATCATGATACTCGGTATCACTCGGTCTTCATCATCTCCATCAAATCTTCATCAGTTGATTAACAAATTTTGCTACTGAGGCTAGTAAGGAGATGATTTGGTTACAACTATTTATGAAGGAATTGGGCAAGCAACATGAGAATAGAAAGTGATATATTAATAGTAGAAGTTTCATTCATCTTGCAAAGAGCTCAACCATTCACTCTAAGAAAAAACATATACAACTTAATTACCCTTTCATTTGCTCAGTTTTAAAGGGTGGAAAATTAAAGTTGGAGAAGATACACACCAACGAGAATCCTGCAGATATAATGACCAAGGCAATAAATTGAGAGAAATAGACTTTGTGCTCAGTTTCTATTGGCCTTTGAGCATGATACCTATAGAAATGAGAAACAATCCAAGTGTAGGTGTGTCAATCTAGTGGGAGCTATAAGTGCAGTGATGTGTGTCCAAAATCAATCTTTAAGTGGGAGATTGTTTGGTGTGGAACTTGATCAGTCTCCAAGTTGTAGATTGTTATTATATGGTGACTAATCATGCTATTGGATTTCAATTTTGGTGATTCATGTAGTCATATTTTCCCCCAAATCAATTAACAGGGGAGTGCAGGGGGGCCCATGGTAGGGTTCTATTATTTAATAAAGGAGTTGGCTAGGAGCTTGGCATTTAAAATAACATGTGTAAACCGCTTAGAAGACCTATGAATAAGTGGTTGTGTGATGTGAATTATATGATATTGTATTTTTCTCTTTGTTGGATAATAGAAAGAAGTGGAGGATTGTTTCTCTAGTGGATGTAGCCCAGATTGGGTAAACCACATTAAATCTTTGTGTTATTTTTTTTTATAATATTTTGCATCTCTTATATTACATTATATCTAAAAGTGTATATTGCTTATGTATACCTTAAAACCCTAACAAATGCAAAGTTGAGACACCATTTTTCTAACACTAAAAAATCTTTTAATAGTGTAGTGAATAATTATGACATGTTCAATGGTTGTCATGCTTTAGTTGGTGAAATTTTTGAACCCATTAGATATTCAATCTTCCCTTTTTGTTAATTGTGTGTATAGTTCTATGAGACATGGATTACATGACCCTTTCCCTACTACTATTTCTAACTCTATTGTTTCTCACTTCTTTGAACTGGATACTCCAATTGTGGGGAAAATTGAGGAGGTATTTCATGTATGATTGTTTTTTGTATGATTCATCCTCAATTGTGTATACTTCAAAAACAAGTGTTTTAATAGTGCAGTGAATGATTATGACATGTTCAATGATTGTCATGCTTTAGTTAGTGGGTTTTTTAATCTATTTGATATTCATTTTCCCTTGTTGTTAATTGTGTGTATAGTGATATAAAACATGGATTACATGAGCCTTACCCTACTACTATTTCTAATTGGATACTGTAGATGGGAAAACTGAGGTGTTTCCTGCTTCATTATTTCTTGTAAGGCCTCATCCTTAGTCGTGTATACCTCAAAAACAAGTAGCCCTGATTGGTGTTAGGGTGAACAATGTCATGGTTGATATGAATATTAATGATCCCCCAAATATTTTAGTTTTTATATCTAGTAGTCTAGTTCCTATTTTTTTTATGCTGCAATAATTGTTTTTGCTCCTCTAGTTTCACATGTATCTAACTTTTCCTAGGCATATATTGTGATGTTCTAAATTTTTTTCTTTCTTGTTAATTGTAATGGTTGTATTTAGCCATACTTTGGACCTTCTTTCAAAACTCCTACCATGGTTTATATTAATATATTTCAAGTGCTTGCACCTTTTATAAAAAAAAACAAATCTAAAAAATAACTTAGAAAATGACAGCCATATAGATGCTAATGTGTTTCCTGGTCTATGGTGAATATATGACAACATCTAATAAGATTATGGTCTTCCATGCATAAGAACACTAAATCTATATAGAAAAATGGAAAATTGGAAATGACCTACGCACAACAAGAGCATAGTAATGTAGAAAAATAATCCAAATCCTTCAATACCAAAGGATATGATGCGTGAAATAACTAAAACACACACACACACACACACACACACACACACACACACACACACACACAGAGAGAGAGAGAGAGAGAGAGAGAGAGAGAGAGAGAGAGAGAGANAAAAACACACACACACACACACACACACACACACACACACACACACACACACAGAGAGAGAGAGAGAGAGAGAGAGAGAGAGAGAGAGAGAGAGAGTCAAAATGCCTATAGGTGAAATGGAAGAAATCAGAGTAATTTCTTGCAAGCTTGCTAATATGAGCAAGCCACAAATGTGGTCCTTTTACCACCATGAGAAACCAAACAAGAAATGTATTTGAAGTAAAATATGCACTCGTAACCTATGTATCTAGTCTTGAGAACAACAAAGTTAATGATAAATTGATCAATAATAAGTGTATCTAGTGTTATCCCTAGCTATATGGAAACATGAATATGAGATGGAATGGGATTTCTAGAAATTGCAATGAGAATTTTAAAAAGATGTTATGAAGAGCACAAAATAAATCTCAAGGTGATCCAAAATGCTTTTAATTTTACAAATATAAATATATTATATTATATATATATATCAATATCACCAAAAAATAGAAATAAAATGAATATCTAGAAACATATGTAGAATGAGAAGTAAAAAAACAACATTATCACCTTATCACAAAACTAAAAAAAGAGAGATTCAAGATTAGTGAAAAGTTACAGTTTAAATTGAAGTAGTATCTCTTTCAAGCTACTATTTAATGTGTTATAAATTGTTATGTTATGTCTTTTTCAAGTTGTTGTTTAGCATGTTATAAATAGTCACATGTACAATGATTGTTATTCTAGTTGATAGTTATCTTTCTTTACTATAGTTTATGTAACAAATTTTTAAATTATGTTGATAGTCTTTTATACCCTCCTAATATTATTCTTTTGTAATCTTTACCTTATTTTAATTAAAAAATAAGTGAAAATTTGCTACTCAAGAAAATATTTCTTCCAAAATAAATCTAATTAATAAATGGTGAAAAAAGGAATGCCTAAACAAAATCATACAAACTTCAACATCTTATATAATTGCCAAATCAAATGATTTTTAAAATATATCTTCATTGCCATATTAACATGGCTAGGGTGTTATCTAACAAATGATGAAGATATTTTGTGCAACTCCAACAACTCTCTCTGGCTCTCTTGTTCCAATGGCTCCCTCTGGCTCGTCTATTCTGCCTACACAAGAGGCTTGTGTGGTGAATGTCGGTTGTGAAGCAACGACTGTTGCTACACTCGCCTTGAGGCTTTGTGAAGCAACGACTATTGTTGTTAGTTTCATTCCACCCGCTTTTAGGATTTTTGGGTTGGGTTCTACCCAACCTTTGGTGGGGGTTTATTCCTGAAAATGTTGGGCGTAGGGTTTTTGTTGGAATATTGTCTACAGGGAACCCCTCTCAGAGACCTAGTACAAGGTTTACTGTTGTTTATGGACATAGTTTTGCTTGTGTTAAAAAATCTCCACCTTCAAAGGAGAAATCTCAACCTCTTGCATGTGTAAAACATCCCTTGTCGTGATGTGTTGTGTAGAGGTGGTGGAAAATGTGGATTACTACCAACGTTGTGGGTTGGTTTGCAGATTTGCTAGTTTTTGGCATTCTCCTCCAAATCTTCATTGTTGGGTGAAAAAATCGTGGACCCTTGGTCCCTGGTAATATTGAACTTTTCCCTTGTGCAAAAGGGTTTTTATTTCTCTTTTTACTTCTTTTGAAGAATGAGATTTGGTGCTAAGTAAGTTGTGGGTTTGGGGGACTCACTCTCTCTCGACCAAACCCAAGATAGTTTCCTTTATCCCCCTATTGAACCACTTAGTGTGCATCTAGTGTGGGCTTGGATCCCCTATCTTCCCCTCCATTTTTGGGAAAACTCTTATTTTGAGGTCATTAGCGACTTTATTGACTATTTAATAAAGGTCAATGAGACTACAACTGCTATGGCTCTCTCTACCTTTGCATGTATTTTGGTGGACATTGATATATCCACACCTCTCTGGAGATGTGGTTCTTATGGTGGGGGATTTGTCATGGACTCAAGTTGTGTATTATGATGACACCCCTCCCCTTTTCAATGTCATTGGTGTTTCTCTACCAGTCATTTGGCAATTGATTGTTCTCTCCTACGATGTAAAGGCGCTGCCACTTGGTGGAAAGATGCTAGCGATGAACATTTGACTATCTCGTCTTCTGATTCTCCCTTTGACGGAGAGTCGTAGGCTGATGATGAGGATGAAGCTCTTGTTGCAAATATGGGCGATGCTCCTGTTGTAAGTCAGGTCGTACATGAGAATCTCACTCCTACTCCTACTAGAGTGACCCCCTCTGGCCGTGACGACCCTTCTTTGATTGTTTCTCCTATTTTTCTCCAATCTCTAGTTGATAATGCACAACTTTCTCATCATTCTAACCCTTGTGTTGGCAACTATCCAATTAGAGTTTCATTAGTTGCTCCTCCTTGTGGTGGGGATCCTAAGGACAGTATCACTTGGACAGTTGTTCGATGACGCAAAAAAAAAAAGTTCTTTAAACTCACATTTTTCTCCACAAGTGGTGAGTGAGTTGCCCTCCCACTCTTAAGGAGGGCTACTAGCCTTTATGCTAGTGTGTTGTTTATATTTTGGATCTTGTATCTTGTATCACCTTCACTGTTAGTGTGTTTTTAGTGAGTTGTTGACAATCTCTACTTGTAAAAGTCAACACCCCTGCTAATGTTTTGTTGTTTACTTTGACGCCTTTAGGTTGTGGTTGTGTAAGGGCCATCTCTCTTGTTAGGCTACTGATTTTAATAAAAAGCATGGCTAGGGGGTTGTTCTAAAACCAAGAGACAAACCTATAAATTTTGTAGAAAACATAACCAATAAAAAATTATAAGATATTGGTCAAGATAATATTATATTTCTTTTGTCAAAATATTCATCTATTTGTTATTTTATTGGTAGGGGAGTTATGGAACCTTCACCAAATTTGATCGAAGACAAGCCAATGGTGGTAACAAAATCAAGGAAGTCAAAATATCACAGTCTTGGCCCTTAAACAAAGTATGATTGTACTATTTCCAAACAAAAGCACTAGCATCTAACATCTTTGCAAGTGTTTATTAGTTTTGGAAGACAAATAATTTTTTTTGTAAATGTTTACCATAGACAAAATCAATATAATTTTTTTTAAGCATTTTCAATATAAGAATCATATAACATATTTATCGACCGCAGTAAGGAGAGATTCTAGATGAGCTAAAATTTATACCAAAAACATACTATCACAATAGTTACTAAAATAAGTACAATTTCTAGTGTAGGATAGGCAATTTGTTACATTATAAATATTAAACAAGTTATCCAATTTAAGATCATTCTTGTAAATTATTAATTGAAACTATTGAAGATATTACAAAATTTGAGATTACACTACCATAATAGTAATATATTAAATTCATTTTCAACTTTGCATGTATTGTAGAACGATGTAGATAAAGATTAGTTGTTGTCACAATCATTGTATGCTCTCACTTTATCAAGCTCAAGAACCTAGTGATCAAATTCACTATAAAATTATTTTAAAAAAACAATAAAACAATTTCAAAATGTTACAAAATTATTAGAGTTGTGATTTACTAGCCTATAAGAAAACCTTTTTGATGTAAATACATGCCAAAATGGAAACCAAGAAAATGAAAACATTTAAAAACAAATCAATTAAAAACGACATAAAATTGTAAAATATAAATAAGAAAGTTCCATTTCATTAATCTCATGAAACAAAAGGGATAAATGTTGGTGTAATTAAGACATTTTTCCTTGGTTTATTCACACCTAGATACTAATTACACTTTACTTAAGCTTACTTAGGGACCATATAGGAGTTTTTAAAAGCGTTTCCACTTTATGTGGTGTTATCATATTATTGCATTCCACTTTATGTGTTGACTCCACCTTTAGTGCACTTATCACTTTATCATTCTCGACCTTTGTTGCACATACTTTATTACACATTGGAGGATGACCCACCTCTAGTGGACTTATGAGTCCACCTTAGATGGGTGATAAATTGTCTTTTGATAATCGTGTAATTACTCTTTTGTACTCACCATGGCTATATAACCAAGGGGTCTCCTATGTAATATTCAATTCAAGTTGATTTCAATTGAGTTAATCCAATTATTGTATTGCATTTTTGGTGAGAATATAGTTTATTTTTATCATATTCATTCTTTTTCGTTATTGTGTTTTTCATTGCCTCTAAATCTTGGTTGGCTATCTCCATAGTCAAATCATACAATAAAAATAAAAATAAAGGTATATCTTTAATGAATGATGATTTGTGATCCATTCTACTCCCAATATTTTTCATTTAGGATAAGTCACATAAATGATTATAACCATTAACAATAAAATCAAATAATGAATTTAAAATTTCAAAGAAACTTGATTCAATTTAAAATAAGTTACATGTCATATACCAACCCCTAGTAAGATAAATGGAAATTTGGATGCATACCAAATATTTGGTACACAACAATCGTTGATCTATGAAAAAAGTATACCAAATATTTGGCACATAACAATCCTTGATCTACGAAAGTTTAATACATACCAAATATTTGGCATGTCACATTCTTTGATCTATGAAAGTTTGATACATACCATATATTTGGCACACAACATTCCTTGGTGTATGTGTATCCTTAAGTTGTTTATCAAGTGTTATGAGGCCTTCATTAATACAATATCCCATCACACAACACTTCATAATAACCATAATATTTATAGATGTGAGCCATAGAATTGTTTTACACATTATAATCATTTTATTTTTCTTGGATGATAAATTTTACTTATTAACAAATTGTAAGAGTTTTTTTTTTTAAAAAGCCAAAAAACTTCGAGGTTAAGTTTAATAGCTCTAACATTACACCCTGCCAACTAAGTTTAAGATAGATAGATAGATAGATAGATAAAATTTTAACGTCCACAAGGCTAAACATAGCCTATGGGACAACAAGACAACTTAAGCCGACTTCAATAACTTAGTTCTTTTCTTTTGCAAGTTGATGATGAGCCCACCTAACTTCTCAATGTGCTCCTCGCTGAATAGGTTATGCCAAGAGCTAGCAGATATAGTATCCGCAAATTTATCCTTGTTGTCCTTGTAGGCTTCACATTCTAAAATAAAGTGATGTTCGATTTCCACTTTCCCAGAATTGCAAATCATGCTGATTTGCTCTACCCAAACCTCCTTTGGCCTCTTTCAATGGTTGGTCTCACAACGGAGTTGATGAGAGTTGGTTCTTAAATAAGCAATAAGAATTTTAGCTCTCCAAGCAATGTTGGCACCTATGTACACTTTTTGGAGTTGATCATATGCGGGGTTGAACTCAGTGATATGATATATTTTCTTCCTTCCAATCCCATTTTCCCAATTTCTCCTGTAAAATTTCTCCATAAAGAAGACCTTTATTTCTTTGTTATTTGTGGGGCACATATTGAATTGGATATTCCATTTACTCATCCACTTGATGTTTTGTTGTATCCACGTCTTTTTTCGTTTGCACAATGTATCATTAAAGACAATGTTAGGCCATCTATCACCTTCCATTTTTTTTATTCTTTTTAGATAGCTTATGAGGCAAACCATAGCGAGTGCCTCGATAGGGGCAGCCCCCATTTCACTTAGCATGATATCATATGGGACAATGCTTTTGATTTTAAATTTGCTTGTGATCAAACGCTTTTGGATTCCCTCAATTTGCTTCCATTGTGCCATTGAAGTGTTGTTGGCCCATTATTCACACCCATAAAGAATAACCGGCAGAACAAGAAGCCCAAACAAGGTTTGAATAGTTTTCCAATCCCAAACCTCCGCTTCACGACACCTATTTTGAAGAGCATAAAATGTCTTCCATCCACCTAATGTCCTTTTATTTCTGCAGCCTGCCTAACTTAGATTTTTGTTGAAATGAATGCCAAGATATTTATACTCCGCCATTTCCTCAAGAACGCTGGCACCAAAATAAAACTCATGTTGATGTTTTTTATTATTAGTGAAAACCATAACTTTAGTCTTGCTAATATTGACCTGCATCCCCATTGTTCTGCAAAAGCGCTCAAGAGAAAACAAATGTTCTTGCAAACCACAGGCAGAATTGACAATTAAAATTAGATCGTCTGCATAGAAAAGCAATTTTATTACAAATTCACCTAACTGGATGCCCTCACCATTTTGCATGTTTAACCACTCTTCAAGTTTATTGATATATAAGCCAAACAAAGTAGGAGATAAACAACAACCTTGTTTGACCTCGATATCACTCCTAAAACATTTTGAAATACCAGTTGAAGTTCTGTTTTTGACTTTCACCTCTTCATACATTCTATGAACATCAGTAGGAATCCCCAATTCTTCCATCCTGAGCCAAAGCTTGTCCCTAGAGACAATGTTGAAAGCCTTTTTAAAGTGAACAAAACTGCAAAAAACCTCCTCCTTTTTCTCCCACCCTTCTTCAATAATGTGCCTTAGAGTGACACTGTGATCAACTGTCGAGTGTTTTGGCCTAAAACCAGCTTGTCCTTTGGCACATTTATGGTTTTCTACTGCCCATTTGCTGATCCTAGTTTCTATCATGCTGCCAAAAAGTTTTGCAAAGAGAGAATTGATCGTAGCACATTTAATAACTTGACATGGCACCTCCCCAACATTCGCTCAGCACTTAACACAGTGATAAGGAATGGTTTCTAAAGGTTTAATTTGTAACGCAAGAATACCTCTCCATTAAGGTTAATAACTTTCCATGGAACCTCCCAATATTACTACCTTTTCTCTCAACAGCTGTGATGAAGAATGAATTCTGATGGGTTTATCATGCAAGAAGCGATGACTTTGGAATATTTGCCCGACCTTTTTTTCGGAGGGTCTAACTACCATTCATTTAAAAGCTTTTGCTGCTTTATTTCAACAAGCTCCTTGGGCTTTCCTCAAGAATTTAGGTTTACTTTTCACCAGTATTCTGAATGCCACAACTTTTATTTTTTCCTGTAACCTGTTGCTTGGTGTTATTAAATTATATTCCCCGGTCTCTATTTATTTGAATCTTCCCATTTTACGTAAGGAATCGTGCTCCTTTTCTCTGTCAATTCTTAATTTGGAAAATTCGTTATATGCATTTTAGACATTTGAGCTTCTTGTACCGAATAGAGCTCGAGATTCCACTGCTGTAATAGAGGCGAAGTCAAGTCAAATGCTTTTGCCAAATAGATGCCCCTACACTCAAACCTTTTACAGATTTTGATTATTTTAAATGCAAAAAATGAAAACCCATATTATGATGGTGAAAATTTTTATTTCACCACTTCCCGCTTCAAGGGCTTGTCATACAAGGCACTTCTCATATGAAGTACTTTTCTTTTAAGAAAATTATTAAAAATAATATGATTATTTTTATATCTATTATTGTCATTTCTAGTTTAGATCATATGTAATTTTTTTTGTATGTATCAACGTTTGGATCACATTCTGTAGTCTATCATCAGGATGATAGAAAGCTAATCGAGAAAAAAGATAGACAGTTCAGGGCCACAGAATGTGATCTAACACATTGATGCAAAAAAAACTATTCTAGATTGTGGAAAATTAATTATTTTTATTTTTATATCATTGTCAGTCAAAGACTGATATGCAAGCCAAGAAGTAATCAGATTGGTGTGGACACAGATAAATACTCTACAGTTGCAATGCAAAGCATAGTACAATGATTTTGTTTTGTTTAATACCCTACCTTTTCTATATGATAATGTGAAGTTTTTTTTTCTCCTTTTTAATAAAAGAAGATGGATGGTTATATGCACCCAAAAAAATTAACCAGATCTTTAAAACCATATATTTATCATAGGAAATATTGTATTACCCTATACACGTGATGCAGCAAAACATTAAGGTACACTTTGAGTCTATATACAATATTTATTATTAATTGAAAAATAATAGTTACGCTTTCACGGAAAACAAATAATCAACCTTTGGTAGCTTGAGCCACCATAATTCTAACCTGTTATCATATTACTAGAATAGACCATAATATCAATCAAATCCCTAGATGTTCTAGAGTGTAAATGCAACATTGATCTTCCACGAGCCCTAGCAATACTGATATATGAAAATTGCTAATACTAGTACAGTTATGTACATAAAAACTGAATTTAGGCATGCAATACAATCTTACTAGCTTCCAACAAATGCTTCTTGTGTAATCAGGATCACATTCCGAATTTCAGAACAATTTGAAATAATACAAAAGATGCGTAGCAGGAGTACCAATCTAAGCATCTTTGAAGACAACTAGCTTCCACGAAATAACATAAATCACCTGCTTCAAACTGTGGGCCAACTTAAAGCTGTTAGTCCAAAATTAGAATCAAACCCCTTCTAAATAATTGTTCATATAACAAAACCAAAGAATTAAAAATACAAATTCCAGAATGTAGACCAGCATTTCTTCCATGCAAGAGCATACCCTATTAGCTGTCCAGAGGCAAAAAACCATTCGAGTTTTTTTTGACCACGTGAAACTTGATCTATTGAATTCTTTTTTTTATAAAAGAGCAGTTAATAAAAGAAGGGCCATTGAATGATTTGACTTGAGCCTAAAATATGTACCGCAATTCATTCAAATTCTACTAGACCAATATTATAGCCGAAGTAGCTATAACGACCAAAATTCCTTGGGAGTCATAAACAATAAAAAGTACTCGGACAACAGGGATACGATTATCATGGATGAGATCTAAACTAGACTAATATCAAGTACGCTGCATTGCTGGGTATTTATGCTTACAATATAAATCAAAGAATAAATAAAATAATACAGAACGAATGATTTTTTCTGACATGACTAGTTGTTCATCTCCTTTGCCGCAGCAAGCACGAATTCGCTATACAAATTTTTCAATGCCATTATGAATGTAAGGATCAATGGACCCATTATTGCACCCTGCATATGGAAAAACAGAAGACAGATTACAATATATAGGACCAAAATGAAGCCAAAAATATGGTCAAAGGCTTCCAGAATCATATTTCAAGTCAAAAAGCAATCACAATTGATCATGATGAATAACAAATGACATAATATCAAGAAGCCAGCAATTAATAATAAATATTTCACCCATCAACATAGAAACAATGAAGCACTCCTTCCTTATGTCAGCTAACAATTCCCCTTGGAGCATCACTCTGGCTAAACAATATTTTTGTTTCCACAAAAAGAATAAGATATCAAATATGTGCACTCGGATTTGAACATTTACAGGGAGAAAAGGACCATACACCAAATTCTTAAGTCGCTGCATTTTAAAATTCTTTTAGAAGAGAATGCAGTACACAGCAGTACCAAACTAAGTATCTAGGCAGTTTAATTCTTATTATAAATTTATCTGTGAGGCAGTTAATGATTGTAATGTATATTTATGTACAGATGCATCCAGTTCACAAGTGCCATAGATCTTTAAAATGTTCATGATAATTACCCTTATCCATTAAAATTTAAAAAACAACTCTGAAGAAACAGATGAGCTGCAGTTTTCTAGATGGCGAAGTCTAACATCTTGACAAATTTGTATCCTGTGTTTTTAATGTCTGTCACCAGGAATACTATATAGTATAAACAGTGTCACCCACATCCCCAGTGTTTTTATGCTGTTATGGGTACCTGGATGAGGGATGCAGACAGGAAATCCTTCCCTCTCCCATTTTTTCTACAGATTGGGGACACCCCTCACAATGGCCGATGTCTCCTGGGAATGTCCCCACATTCCTGTGATATCCTGACACTCCCTGCAGGAGCCTGTGTACAGACAGTGACTTGGTGCTGCTCATCTATTCTTTTGACATTCCAAGCTCAACAGTGAGCTGTCAGCAATCCATTAACTGCTGGTTTTAACAATGTGAACTATGACAGTTATTGATCTTTCACTTCTACTGTGGGGCATGTATCTGATAAAGTGAGATCATACGACACAGCGGTGCCAATATTTAGGTTAACTGTTCCATATGCCTTACCTGAAATCCTTTATACTTCTGTGATATCTCTATCAAGGCCAGTGTACTGCACTTTATTTTATCTTTTTTCTAGGCAACTGACTGCTATAGGGCAGCTTTGTGATAGTTTATCCTCTACCTAGGTGGGCCTGGCAACTGTGTTGTTGGGTTTGTATTAACCTTGGCAATTTGTTATGAGCGTATATAGAAGCCATCAATAAATGATTCGGGATTAAGAACAGATATTGCTGACTGCAATAAGTTTTGCTGTCTCATTATTTCTATCTAACCATGTTGGATCTTGTCACTCGTAGACTCTGGATGGTACTTCGGAACTTTTTGCCCATTTGCAATGGATTCTGATATTCACCTACTACAGTATTTGAATGATAGCACCTATGATTTCACAATTGGCATTATTTAATTGTTATGACTTATGACCATAATGCACAAGAGACACGTGGATGGGGACACCAATCAGATAAGCATACATGAGTAAATGGAAGGAAACGGCTATTTTATATGTAAATATCTAAGTTACCATATTCGTTCCCTGTACCTGGAATTCGCCATTCGGTTCGACTGAAATTCAAATTCAGGTCGAATTCGTATCAAATTCGAATTTTGTCTGTGTAATTCGCCAGGAATTCGGTAAAACGAACCCTGGACGAATTTAGAGGAGCCCAAAACGAATTTCAAAGTTAAAAAACGAACCCGGATTGAATGACAGCGGGTTTTAACGAATTTTTAGCGAATTTGCGTGAATTTCAAGTTGTTTTGACTTTCAACGCTTGTTTTTTATTGTTTTTTTATTCTTTTGTGCCGCCTTAAAACCCTAAAGCGTCCGCCTTAGACTTATAAGTTATAAACAACACATTGGATATGATTTATCATTTCATTTTCATCATGCGTTTGGTTTCTACTTTCTAGCAGCCACGACTGGTTTATGGGAAACTCTTCCAGCAGCCGCTAACTCTT
>MU227804.1:3534528-3555816 GCA_018584345.1 Thuja plicata
AAAACAACAATATATGTGGTGGTCTATTTTGCTATGTTGCTTTATTATTAGCATAGTCATGTATGAACTTATTTGCTGCTGCATATGTTTACATATATATATATATATATATTTTAAAAAATAAAAATTTCTTGTACGAACGAACCCAAAACGAATCGAACCCAGCCCAAAAAAATTTTGAACGAATGTCGAACCCGAATCTCGAACCCGCATACGAACCGGAATCCGAACCGGCAACTTAGGTAAATATGATCAACAGAATTTGTGGGTATAGGGATGAGCACATGGTCCATGTTCCTATAATGGAGTTTCCTGTCAACTCTGGTTATAATTTATCATTGATCAATCATCAGTTATATAATGTGTTCTGGATTCTATATTTATTATTTTATTTTGTACATTTTGTGTAAATTATCATTTATGGTAATTATATTTTTGCTGTCCGCATGTCTCTTCATCCTGGAAACTCTGAGAAACACTGTATAAACTAGTTCTCATGGTTCTGCCATCTTTTCCTAATTATTGTTTTGAAACTATATAGGCCCTAATAGAGGTAAATGCTGCTACTACAACTGAAATACCACTTCGGTCAACCTGAAAATTAAAGGACTGGTTATTATGCATCAGCTAAACTTGCCAAAATTCCAGATGCACTTGCTGGTTGGCAACTATGGGCAAATCTCCATTATCTTCAACAAACTGTTTCAAATTTCAAATTGCCAATGTTCAAAGTGGTTGGAGAAGGCAAGGCTAACTTCAATTGGTCATAAAAGATCAAATACACAAGGCACCCACTATGAGCAAAAGCTGTAGCACTCGATGCCTCGGCAATTTGATGTTTACATAATTTTGATTTATGTAGTACTTGTGTCCATTCTTCTCATATATTATGGCAGCTCTCAGTGGCTTCTACCTGTACACACCGTAGGTTAAATTAATAAATATGACTGGGTGTTTGCAAAAACCCAGGGATTTTCCTCTAAAAGTGTATTAACAAGGAGAAATTGGCATAATCCTCATCCAATGATCTCCTTGATTCAGCTGGCATGAGGAAGGAGTAACCTAACTCTAAACATTCCCTTAAAGCAGTGTTACTGGGAGATACATCTCCACACCCCTGAGACACGTCTCCAATACCTTGCCCGCCTCCTGAAATGCAGATTTCAGCAGGAGACTTCCCAACCATATCATTCCCGTCTCCCATGGTTCTTTTTGCTGACTCCCACATGTCTCCTCTCACCCGGGGAATTAAAAAGGTAAAAGAGCAAAAGAAAAAACTCATTTTTACTTTGTCTTCCTGACACTGGAAACCTAGATGCTGCTATAGAAGAAAGAAACGAGCTCAAAAGACAGGAAAATCAACCCAGATCGCCCCTGGGTTTGAAATCGTGTTCAATTTTAATTTTATTTTGGCAGCACTGCAATCATGGCATTCAATGAGACCACATTGATTAAGGTTTTCATGTTAAAAATTAAAATTTTATTATCATTTTATCATCTTTGATATGATCAACCTGTTCACATGCCGTGTGAATGCTTCCACATTTTGCACATATTTCTACCAACTGCACAACTGTGCTGGTAGACATTTATGAAAAATGTGGAAGCTTTCACAAGGCACGTGAACTACATTTGCAACTGTGTTAGTGTCCTTTTGGTGGAAGGATTCACAAGGCATGTGAACTGTGTTTGGTTCTCATCGAATGCCATGATTGCAGGCTATTTCAACAAATCCATTTTGTGCAGACTACAGCTGCAAATTGAAGCAAGCATTGTAAATTTGTACCCCTTGTGACATTTATTTTTTTCCTGCAGAATGTCAGGTGGGTGAAATCAAGCATTGTATGCCTTGTGGAAGTATTGTAAACATATTCTGGTGCAAAAAGGTACAGTTGGAACAGCCACAATTAAATGTAAGCTTTGTCCAATGGCATGACAAGGCAGTTGCATGAGGATGAGAGCTCATTTCCTTCACATACCTCGAAAAGGTGTTGATCCTTTGTCCAAATGAGCTAGAACATCTTGAGGCTATGACAGATCAAGAAAGGCCTGATGGGAAAGTTTATAATATGAGCTCCTCTAATGCTTCAATGACAGGGGCAACTGCTGCAACTAATAATCAGAATGGAGAAACGGAGGCAGATGTGACTTCTAGAGCTGTAGCAGTACAACATTCTTACAAGAGACCATACATTGGCAGCTCAAACTCTATTGCAAGACTATTTGATGTGCAAGGTCGAGAAGCAGTTGATGCAACACTTACATGCTTCTTTATGCAAATGGAATACGGCTTAATGCTTCTTGCTCACCTTTCTATGGAGAGATGGTCCAAGCTATTGGTAACGGACCAGCTAGGTATAAACTTCTTGGATTTGAAAAGCTTGGCACAACTCTAATTGACAAATGAAAAATTCGATTAGAGTAACAAATTGCACCAATGAAAAGAGTGTGGTCTATTGCGATGGATGGAGGAACAAATGCTAGAAACAAAGCTTCATTTAAAATGTAATTCTTATACATCTTTTTCATAAATAGCATTTCAAGTACTATGTATAGTATATACTATATACAGCACCCCCCCTGCTGTCCCTGAATTTAGGCCCTTTGTCCCCCTGGCCCCAAAACCCGTCCCGACGTCCCCCCGTCCTTGACGGGTAGTGGAACAATTACGCGCTTCTTTTATGCAAATAGAATACCATTTAATTCTTCTTCCTCGCCTTTCTATGGAGAGATGGTCAAAGCTATCAATAACGGACCAGCTAGGTATAAACTTCTTGGGTTTGAAAAGTTCAGTGTTACCCAAGGACGTGTTTCCGGCATAATTAGACCCGTCCCAGAAACGGGGATGTCCCGGAAACTCGGAAACCTGTCCCTTGGCTGTACCATAAAATTAATTTAAATAATGTTTGAGTTTTGATAATTTGTTTGACTTCCACTCTCATGTGAACTCTCAATTTAAATTATTTAACACAAACATTATATCTTAAGGTTGTATAATATAAGCATGCTTTATCCATGTTTTCATATGAATATTTAAAATTTCCCTATATATTAATTTTCCCTATTTTTTATATAGTCATTCCCTGCTATTCCCCGCTCCAAGGAAAGAAAATCCGTCCCAGAAACCCATTTCCCCGTCCCCCCATTCCCCTGTTCCGGAAACCCGGGGTAACATAGGAAAAGTTTGGCAAAACTATAATTGATTAAGGAAGAATTCGATTAGAGTAACAAATTGCACCAATGAAAATAGTGTGGTCTAGAGAAGGATACACTATTGTGATGAATGGGTGGACAAATGCTAGAAACAAAGTTTCATTTAAAATGTAATTCTTATACATCTTTCATAACTAGCATTTCAAGTACTATGTATAGTACATATAGCACCACCCCCCTGCTTTTGTTCCCCCGTTGTCCCTAAATTCAAGCCCTTTGCCCTTGAATTTTCCCCATTTTCGGGAGCATTAGTGTTTGTTGGATTAGCCTATCACTAGCCCTCGTAGGCTAAGGCAGTTGGATAGAGGGTCCCCTTTTGGTAGAGATCAATGTGTATTTTCCATCAGAGCTCGGCATATGTTCAGGTTTGGCCTTCGTTGGACTCAGTTTAGTTCACTTACTCTTTATAGTAACAGACTATTTCAAGAAAGTCAAGGTTACTATTTATAGCAGGTCACCTAAACAAGCTATGATTGCAATGCATCATTGATTTGATCAGATAATGAGGGATTTACTATTTATAGTAAGTTAGTGGTTTATAGAGGGACCCTAACTATTTTTTGTAAGGCAATTGGGTGCACAATGGTCACATTGGTTAACTCCCAAGTTCAGATGGAACTGAGAAATAATGATTATTTGTGGAGTTATGTTATTTCAATTATTAATAAAGTGATTATTTTGTTAATAATTATTTATAATGTTAAAAAGTCACTTGATATTCAATGGGGCCATGACCCTTAATTTAAGTGATTTAAAGTGCAATAAAAAGATTTTATTTTGGAGGCCAAAATATTAAAGTATTTTATAAAGTCAATGTGTGCACACAAGTTATACTATTTTAAATGATATTAAAGTGCATTTATAATCCATGAATATGAGTGCCCAGGTTTGAAGACTTATTATAAAGTTTTATTAAAAACCTAAAGTGGATTTGAAAGTGGATTTAAATGCTATAAAGGAGATTGGGATTATAATAACACATCAAAAAGAAAATCAACCCAATTATTGATGTTCATTTGCCTTTGCAAATTTGGTGTCTTTGGAGTTTGTGCAAATGAAACAAGGGTTTCAGTTGTGCCAGGGCATTGGAGATTGTTCAATCTTCATTGTTTTTTGCAACTTTGAGGTTGTGAAAGATCAACTGAATTATTGCTTTGGAGGACTTCATACAAGAATTCTATTTATGCTTCAGTTGGAGAAATACATCAAGGGTTTGAAGGTTTTTGAAGGTTCATTAATTGCAGACCCAAATAATCATCATTGGCTGCCATTTATACCAGATTTCAAGCATCAAATTGCAGCTACAGTCCGGTGTCTCACCCAGATTTCTAAGGAAGGGCTTTCTATGCTAGGCGACTACATGCATGAGCTTATTTGGCATTTAATATTAGTCTGAATTTACTCCAGCAGTACCACGTGTTCACCCAGTAGCCTAGGCATTGGAAATTGTTGGATCATTTACTGGTGTCTCAAAATTCCTTAGTGCTGATTAATCATTTCCAGATTTTGCCAAAGTCTTCTACATTTCTTCTGGGTATGAACATCGATGTTGGAAAACATATTTGATCATGTATTGAACATTTAATAATATTGCAGCCATTGCTTTGCTAGTCATTGTATTTAAATTACAAATTCTATATATTATTCTAGCCTGACAACTTCTTCATTTTATTTATTAAAATTGCAAAACATCACAAAAACCAAGCAAAAACACAAACATTTGCAAGTTATTGAATTGGATAACCTAAGGGGTTCCTACGGGGTTACCACAGTCCCCTTGGCCCCGAAACCCATCCCGATGTCCCCCCGTCCGTGATAGGCGGTGGAACACTAGCTAGAAATTGTCCACTACTTAATGTCATGGTGACATGCAACAAAGGGCCTTATTTTTTGAAGGCAATAGACTATTCAGGGCAAGAAAAAATGCATAAGTTCTTCTTAACCAGCTATGTGACAACATCAAGGAGGTGGGGGTATCACATGTAGTCCATGTTGTTACCGGTGTTGCCCTTATTTGTAAAGTAACATGTATGATGGTGGAAGAAACGTACAAGTATATATTTTGGACAACATGTTGTATGCATCTTTAAATAATCCACTCAAAGATACTAGCAAATTCCAATTGATTTCAGACCTCACACAAATGGCAAAAAAATATAGATGTTCAGATGTGCATCACGACACACAAGCCATTCATTGTAAATTTGCTAAGGTTGAACTTCTCAAACCTGTGGATACATGGGTTGCATCTTACTTTATTCTTCTTGACTATCTTTGTGTAGTCAAAGTAGCTTTGTGCTCCATGGTTGTTAATGATGTATGGACAGCTTGGAAACAATCTACATCAGATACTACAATTGAGGTGAGGGGTTTTGTCCTTGATGATCGATTTTGGGCTGATATTAGATTTGTTATGGACTTTAATAGGCCCATATGCAAGGTGATTAAATTAACAAACTTAGACAAACCATGTTTGGAAGAAGTTTATGAAGCAATAGATTCCGTGTGTGAACGAGTCAAGAAAATAACAGATGCAAAAGATCTTTTTTTATATCCTTTGATAGAAGAAAAGTTACATGGAACATTGAACAAACTTAACACACCCCTTCATTGTCCTACCTATGCCTTAAATCCTAAATGGTATAACACACAAGAGACCAATAAGAGAACTCCACATGAGGATAGAGAGGAAATGAAGGGATTTTGGGCTGTCATTAAAAAGATTTATGGTCGAAGTGAGGATGCCTCAATTATAAGAAGTCAATGGAATAAGTTTCCACGTTGGCAAGGTGATTTTTCTTTAGTGGAAGCTTTATATGATATGTCAGCAAAGAAAGATCCTTTAGAGTGGTGCTGGGAATATTGAGGTGAAACCCCTAAATTGCAATCACTTGCAATTAGATTGCTCTCACAAGTACCTAGCTCTTCATCTTGTGAGAGAAATTGGAATACTTTGATTTTATTCATTCTCTAAAGAGGAACCAATTAAGGTCAAAGAAAGAAAAGAACTTGGTCCACATTCATAGATCACTCCATCTTCTCCCTCTATTGATCTTGGGTACATGGAGGGTCCTTCAACAAAATGGGACCAAATTGCACTTGATGGAGAACTTGCAGCCATGGTGGATGAAGTTGTTGAGCCAGATGGCCATAATGAATTGCCCCCAATTCTACTACCATCAAAGGAACTTGAGTTAGAGAGTAATGAGAATCTGGAGAGCATCCTAGCTAAGAACCTTGATATGGATGATCAAAATGTAGAAGAGTAAACAATAGATTTCTGAATTTTGTTTTTTGTTTGTGTATCATCATCAAGCTATCAATATTTTTGGATTTCAATATGTAACAATAACCTAATATGAAATATGTAGTGTGAGTTTTGAACTCTTTGACTCTTCGACACAATGACATTTGGCATTTGTGTATTTAAAGTTCAAAGTTAATGTTGAACTTTACCAGTATTCTTGTTTTCAAAGTTCTATGTCATGATACTTTTTGGAAATTATTAATTCTATTAAAAAAAGTCAGACATCTCCAAGTATCCCCATCTCCTAGTAACCTTGCTCTTAAGAGAATGTAATCATTGTAATGATGGCATTTGAAGAAACTGCACTCTTTCTCTTGCATATTTGCCTTCAAAGTGCCATGATACATCATCTCTCTAATTGCATGTAGTCATAAATACTATGTTCCACGACGTTTTGGGGACGGGGATGGGGACGACAGGGAATGTATTTCCGGGATGGGGACAGGGACGACAAGGGACGTGTTTTTGGGACGTTTCCTAAGGAGACAAAAATAGGGGATGACAAGGGACGACAATATACAAATTTTTAAAATATTATATATATATATATGTGTGTGTGTGTGTGTGTGTGAATTTTTTTAAATATATTAAGATATTATAGATAGAGAGAGGGAAAGAGAGAGAGATATGTCAATAATTGATTATTAACAAGACAATGTGCAAATAAATCACTGATTCATGAGTTACAACAGTAGTATAACAACATAAATGATAATAGCAGCAATATAAATCAGTATAACAGCATTATAACAATAGTCTCAAACATCAAAACCATGGTCTATCAATATAAATATCCAAAGCAAAATGTCTCAAACATGTATCCAAAGCAGAGTTCCCAGACTTGCTACGAGTCAAGCGAGTCACCCAGGTCAGCAGGTTGAGCCATGCCCAACAGGTCAAAATGGCCCTAACCCGTGACTCAGAGGGTTAGACCCTCTGACTCGTATGACTCACCGAGTCAGCGAGTCAGGGGCTGACTTGACGAGTTCGAGGGTCGTGACTCGGCCGACAACAGCCCATAAGACAAGCAAAAAAAAAAATACAGTTTCTTTTCAATTTTTTTTGACTTATCTCTTGCCTCCAACCCTAAATGTGTTTTGTTTCATTGTTATGAGAAGTAAGGAAAAGTGAGAGGGGTATTTGCGAAATTTGAGAAAACTAGATAGTCATGTAAACATGGGTGCTTTGTAGTCCTTGGTACTGCATGATTTTTTTTTTACTCTGCATGAATTAAATAAAAATTCGGACCTTGCTCGGAATTGCCCAGACCCACAGGCAGACCAGACCGAACCTCGAACTGGTTCGAATTTATCCAGATCCGGGGGGGTCCAAGGCCGAACCCGGTATCCTAGTATAAATTGCATAATTCAATGAGAGAAGTAGAACAATAGAAAACCCTAGATTTGTTTTAGAAAAAATTGTAAACATGTATTTAAAAAATTTTCTAAAAAAAATGTAGGGTTTGCTGATTTTTTTAAATGCTTCTTTTGAAATTTGAAAATTTTAAAGAAAAAAAACAATGCACAAATGTAGATTTGCTGATTTTTTCTATTAGTTTATAACTTTATAAAATACAATGCACAAATGGTATTTTGTTTGTAAAATTGTCTCATTGCAGCAGCCTTCAAGTTTTGAAAACATTAATTTTTCCCAATGGGTAAAAAGGATGAGGCTTGGAAATATACTGAAGAGTTTCCTGGTAGAACAAGAAATCAAACAAAATGCAAGTTTTATAAAGAAATTAATCATGGTGGCATAAATAGATTTACATACCATATTGTCGGCATACGTAGCCATGATACTGAGCCATGTAAAGAAGCAACTGTTGAGGTAGTTCGTTTCTCTTATGTCCAGTAAGAAACATTTGAACAAGAAAAGGAAACTAAGAAGAGGCAATTGGAAGAGTTAAATGCTATTGGTTCCCAATCATCCACACTCGAATCTGCATCCGCATCCATAGGTCATGTTGGAGAGGGTACTTCCATGCCTCCCTTTCGTCCTAGTGCTTCTACTTCTACTCCTCCTAGTGGCAATATTACCTTTGGTTCTAGAGTCCGGAAATCCAGGTTGGACAATTATTTTGTGCCACGCACTACTCCTGTGCCCAGCCCTCACTCGAGAGCATGGGTTGGAACAAGGAGCTCCATGATGCTGCAGAAAACAAATTTGCAAGTTTTGGTACTTTTGTAACATTCCATTTATTGCAGCCAGGTAATTCTTTCTTATTTGATTGCTTTAAGTTTAAAATTAAATTTTAAATTTTATAGTTTGAAGTTGAACTTTGCTTTGTCTAATGATTAATTGCAATGAATTGTTACAATTTTCTCACACGTACTTATTTAATCTATTTGTGACAGGTCTCCTTACTGGCAAGGCATGATAGATTCCGTAACCATTTGTGGGGCAAGGTTTAAAGCCCCTACTGATGTTGAGTTAAGTGGCCCCCTCTTGTTAAAAATCGTTGAGAATATGAAAGCTGGGCTAGAGGACCACCAAGAGGCTTGGAGAAAAAAGGTTTGCACCATCATGCTACATGGTTGGACGGATAGGAGGAATAAGACACTCCTAAATTTTCGTGTTTCTTGCGCAAGTGATTGATCATTCTACTTCTCTAAATGCATTGAATAATTTTAATTTTGATTTATTGATTGATCAATGATCATTGATAATTATTTTGCTTTATTTTCAGGATCCACCATGTTTTTGAAGTCCATTGATGCTTCCTTACATGTGAAAAATGTCACATACTTATGTGAGGGTATTGAGGAAGTCATACGTGAGGTAAGGGAAGAAAATGTGGTGCACGTGGTGACGGATAATGCAGCAAGTTATATTGTTGTAGGTAAACTTTTAAGTTTTGATGGAGAGGCACCCAAAAATATATTTAAAATTTTCTTATCACACCTAATTAATTTAAAATTGTTGCAGGTAAACTTTCGATGGAGAGGCACCCCAAAATTTGTTGGTCTCCATGTGCGGCCCATTGCCTTGACCTCATTTTGCAAGATATTGGTAAGCTTCAATGGGTAAAAGAACGTGTTGATAGGGCCAAAAACATCTGCAAATTTATATACAATCATGCATTGCTCCTTAGCAATATGAGGCAATACACGGGGCAAAAGGAGTTGGCTCGTCCTGGTATCACAAGATTCGCCTCAAATTTTATCACACTAAATTCCTTGATGAAATCAAAGGCAGCTTTGAGGCGCATGTTTGTTGGGAGGAGTGGGCTTCCTCATCCTATGCTACGACCACTGCAGGGATAGATGTGGCAGATTGCATTTTTTATGAGGAAGGTTTTTGGACCCCTTGTCCAGAAATCATGTAGGTAAATTTATTACAATTTAATATTTAGTATTAACTTTTTTATAATTTTATGTGCATGTTTTTTTTGTTTGCAACTTTGCAAAATTTTGCTTATTTTCATGCACACTTGTGACTTAACTGTTTTTGTTTAACAATATTTGCAGGTCACTGAGCCCGTGGTACTTCTCCAACAAGTTGTTGATGGAGAGAAGCCCTCTATGGGCTACATATATGAGGGCATGGATAGGGCCAAGGAGGCCATTAGATCTATATATGGAGGAATTGAGGATAAGTATGGCCCCATTTGGGAGATAATTGATAGATGACATAATCAGCTTCACAAGCCCATCCATGCAGCAGCTTATTTCCTCAATCCAGCATTGCATTTCCACAAAGAGTTCAAGGCAAATGAGGAGGTTCTTAGTGGCCTATACACAATGGTACAAAAAATGTCTATTGATACCACAACTACACTGCACAAGATAGATGCATTTGATAATGCAACAGGGGTGATTTTCGGAAACAAAATGTGCAAAGACGCTCGGACAGAATTGCAGCGAGGTAGAAATATATGTTAAGATTCTTAAGTTTATGCACTTTGATTTTATAATCTAGCCTTAAAGTTGGAAACGAGAATGATTTTTTTTTCTTTTCCTTATTTCAGATAGATGGTAGCAACGTTTTGGGCCTACAACCCCACAACTTCAAAAAATTACCCTCTGTATATGGAGCCAGCCATGAAGCGCTTCGGGGATGTGAGCGCAATTGGAGTATGTTCGAGCACATCTACTCGAAGAGACGTAATAGATTGTCTGTCAAGAAGTTGAATGACCTAGTCTTTGTTCATTACAACCTTCGGCTTAGAACCAGACAAATTTTGGATAGTGATACCTCTCCAATCATGCTAGAGGAGCTTGATCCAGAGTCCGAGTGGCTCATTGAGTCTAATGATCCTGTCCTCACTAATGAGGACGTTGAGTGGGTTGACCAGGCAGATAGAGAGGTTGAGGTTGTGGCTATGGCAGAGGAGGAGGATAGAGCATGAGCAGGCACAGTTGATGTTGATCAGAGTGGCACCTCACAGGCAGAGACTATGGCTGCTCAGTCATCCAAGACCTACCTTAGACGCCTTTCTAAGAGGTAGATAGGCTACTTTGAGGCTGAGGTTGAGGCTGAGCCATAGCCATAGACTTTTTTTTGTTTACACGTGTTTGGGAACATTTGATGTCATAGATTTCATGGATTTTATATACATTTGACAATATTCATAATTCTATATATATATATATATGTTTACTATTTCCTTCAGCTAAAATTTACGTTTATACTTATGTGATGGATGTATGTTTATGTATGTGATCAAATTAGCTTCTATTTGATGATGCTATAGTGTCTTTAAGCTTTATTCAATGATGGGTGCATGAAAAAAGTTTTAAATCGTTAAAAATCTCTAAATTTCAAGGGTTTTTGCATTTTGTCGAGTTGCGAGTCGAGTCGGCCTTGCCGAGTCCGAGCCGAATCCAAGTCTGGGAACTTTGATCCAAATTCTCAAGAGTCAAACTTCAAAATATATTGTTTATATATATATATATATATATTACTTGAATTGTTTTTTATTCTAATAATTAAATATTTAAAAGCTATCAAATTAAATTTATAATTATAATATATTTTTATTTGATATAAAAAATTTTACATGTTTATTATGATGAATATTAAAAAACTTAAATTAAATATTAGATTTATAATTTTAATATTTTTTAATATTTATGATTTAATATATAAAATTTAAACATGTTTAATCATGAATTTTGTTGCCGAATATTTAATCACAAATTTTATTATCTGCAGGCACGAATTCAAATCTTGTGGGCCCCACACATTGTTGATTTGGTGAAAAGAATTTTTAAAAAAAGTGTTTATTTAATTATAATGCCAAAAACCATCCAAATATTTTGGGTATGCGTTTTTGTTTCGAGGACTGATCGGGGACATTATGGGCGTTCCCTAGGCATTTCGGGGACGGATCGCCATCCTCAAATGTCAATGGAATTTTCCTACAGTTTCTTGCTGGTTTTTGAAATCGGGGACAGCTAGGGTGTTGGAAATGAGATAAGTAACTGAGAGGGGAGGGGTGAATCAGTTACTCCAAAACAAATCCCTTGTCCCTTAGATGTCTTAAACAATATAACACTGTTACTCGGTTAATTAAGATATTCTTCTATAACTCGGGTGTTTAAAGCAATCTTTATGATATCCAATGCAATTATACTTTAGTGATTAAGTGCTAAAACATAAAGCATGAAACAAATAACATATACACATGTGACACCAAGATTTAACGTGGAAACCCAATATGGGAAAAACCACCAATGTAACTAGTTACTATTTTTCACTCTTCTGAAGTGAGCCCTGTGAGGAGCCAACCCTGTTAAAGGTTACAAAACACATTGTTAGGTGTGACGCTGTTAGAGGATTTAAATCAGCCTATGAGGAATGGCCTTGTTAGAGGTCTTTAGCACTTCAACATAGGAATGCTACCTTGTGAGAGGATTTACAAAAAGACTGTTAAGTCTACTTTGTTAAGAGATTTGAGATCACTGCTACAATTGTTAGAAAGTAACAATGAATTGACCTGTATGTGTAAGCAATTGATTTTGCTGATTCAGATCTCTATTCTGATTATAACTAGATCCTTGCTGATCAAATATTCTATTGCATCTCCGAGTGTTCTATACTCAATCAGAATCCCATCTGATTTCGCCTTCACTCTTCATATCACCTTCTGCTTATCTTCCACTTTTACACACTTTTTTTCTTTTCTCTTTTTTTTCTCACATTCAATCCAAACTTGACCTTTCATATATATGATAAGCCCTGTCAAGTTGGCTTGAATATACTTCTAAATAAGTAATAAATCATAATTCAGTCGGCCTCATATAACCAATTAATTATAGAATGTAAACCACTGTTAGTCGACTGACATTGAATAATCAACTTAGTTAACACTGAGTTTCTTTAATGCCTGACCATGACTGAATTGCCCGAGTGACTCGGCCAACACTGAACATCTTCAATACCCGATTGATCTCAGTCAACACTAAAAACTCTATCCATTCACCAATTGTGCTCGGTCTAGATGTAGACATTTGTGTAACATCACTACATAAGTGTATATACATGTGTAACATCAATGACAATACACAATTGAATAATTGTCTTCAACATAGGGGATGTTTCCTTTTTGTCCCACTGTCCCCGAAACGTTTCTGAGACGAAAACGAGTCCCCTAGGGACAAGACACACGTTTACATGTAACATAGCTTAAATATCTATACATACTCCAATCTCTATTGTGTTGATACATATTGACCTTGTTCATGTCATTGCATTTATGCCTCTTTACTTGTCAATTACAAGAATTATGACACCAGTTTCACTTGCAATTACTACAACAAGCATTTTTTATGATTTTAATTTGCCCCATTATGAGCACTAAAATTTTGTTTTTGTAATCCCCAATGCTTGTAGAGTCGCATCATCTTCACCACGTGTTCTTGAGTGAGGCCATACCAGTTCTCATCCTTGCATGGTAACTAGCAATTCAATCAATGCCATACAAGTCCTCATAGTCATGGCCTTCATGATGATGGACCACAACTATTACAGGCATTGGGATGACCATGCCAATGAAATACTTAAGTAAACTCCATCAATCTACAAGACATCATTTCTAGTATGTAGAAATTTGACTGAAAATCAGGCTTCCTCAGCTACCTCTCTTTATACACAAATGGACTACAATGATCACAATGGAGAAGATGCTATTGAAAATTTGAGAATCAATTTGCTGCTTGGAAATCAAATCACAGACCTTCAGATTCAGTGGTCACCCCTCCTCACAAGAGAGGAACACATGGCATTTCAGAATTCTTCTATAATCAAACCTGACAGATTCTCAATCGACATCCACTACATGGCGCTTGTGATGAACAATAGTTGCACTTATATTAGTATTGTGCTGTTGACTACAGATACATGTGACTCAGTGTTAATTGTGTGCTGCTCAAACTGATGGTCATAGTGGAGGCTGAAATAACTCTAATTTAAGACATGATATTTTCCAAAATTATGGAAACTTGATCCAGTTTTATGCCACTTGTCTTTGACCCAGCTCAAGATAATATTTTTTTTGTAAGCATATGTCAAGTCTTTGGTTTTCTGGTTTATATGTTACACTGGAATGGGGCTCTTTCCTGTAATTGTCCATGTTCTTGTGCTCCTTGTAGATATTGCACTCATGCTCAGAGTGTATATCCTTGTTCTTCTTAGCATGTTGATTCTCTGTTTCTACCTGTTTGTTTAGCACCGCCTCAGCTAGTTGAGTCTAGGTTTGAAATTTCTGAAATGGCCGCAGTCGTGTCTTTTGGATGCTGCTGTTTCAGTATAATGCTGCCTATTAACCTAAACTATAAATTAGAAAACAGAAAATTAAAAAAACTTCCAAACCACCAAAGTTATGTGCAAAACTTGTAAGCTTCTAGGCCATCGGTTCTCACTTGTTCAAGTGAGTTCAAATAAGATTGACATATCTTAATAAATTGACTGGAATCTATGCAAAGATCAATGTCTATCTTACACCGGTATGACAATTTTTTTCCTTGGGTACAGCTGTGAACGTATATAAGTAGGAGATATTTTCCACAGCAAGTTAAATTATGATATTGCTATCAGAATTCAGCAAAGGCAAAGTAGTTTTTTAGTCAAACTCATTGACCCATGCATCATGAGTAATGGTTCACAAGAACTCATCTCTTATGAGAATGAATGGTACACTTAGCACTCATTCCATCGAGGAGATTTTCACTGAGGTGGAGCATTAGACATTCCCAGGAGGTCACCCTTCCTAGTACTACAACTCAAGCACACTTACAAATCATGATATTGCTATCAAGATTCAACTATATAGTTTTCAAGTCAAACTCGTTGACCAATATATCATGAGTAGTGGTTCACACGAACCCATCTCTCATTAGAATGAATGGTACACTTAGAATACATGGGCTAATGAGAGATGGGCTTGTGTGAATACAATTAATGATACATGGGTCAATGAGTTTGACTCAATAACTACACAGTTGCATGTAATGTTCCCAAATTGATTAACCTGTTCGTGCCCAAAATTAACAATTCCAACAATATAATTTATTCTTTAGAATATCCTACTAAAGTAAACTCATTAACTAGTGACAAGAGATCCTAATAACTAGTGAGGACTAGGAATGGATTGACGGATAGAGCCCTTGCCACCTAGGCCAAATTAAGACCTTTGAAACTGCACAAACCTTCATAGCGCACACCATGTTCACAATTTTATCACTTAATGGCAAAATTAGGTAGTTTGCAATTGTTCTCCTTAAAAATGGTATAGTTACAATGAGTTTCTGTGAGATATAGTTGTGATATTGCTATCAGGATTCAATTGTGTAGTTTTCGAGTCAAACACATTGACCCATGTTCACAAGTAGTGGTTCACAAGAACCCATCTCTCATGAGAATGAATGGAACACTTAGCACTCATTGCGTCTAGGTGATGCTCACAGGGGGGAAGCATCGAGCCTTCTCAGGAGGTTACCCCATCCCAGTATTGCTCCAACTCAAGTGCGCTTAACCAGGGAGTTTCCTCCAAGGTTAAGCCAGCTTAAGCTCACTTAACCACGGAGTTTCCTCCAAGGTTAAGTCGGCTTAAGCACGCTTGAGTTGGAGCAATACTAGGATGGGGTAAACTCCTGGGAAGGCCCGACGCTTCCCCCTATGAGCATCACCTAGACGCAATGAGTGCTAAGTGTTCCATTCATTCTCAGGAGAGATGGGTTCTTGTGAACCACTACTTGTGAAACATGGGTCAATGAGTTTGACTCGAAAACTACACAGTTGAAACCTAATAACAATATCACAATTTGAATTACTGTGGAAAATATCTCCTACATATCAGATATAATTGTGTTTGTCAAACAACAAACATAAGGACATGTTTAGGTTTTTTAAATTGTTTTAGTATTTACAAAATCACTTTTGGGGCATTTTTTGTTGTTTTTTGCCCACAAGAACATTTGGGAGTGCCTAGGAGCAGCAATGATGCTCCCGTTGCCATTCCGAACCTGGTCTGGTTGGGTACAGGCACGGGAACCGATTGAGAAGAACAAGTAACTTATATCATACTAAGATTTACATGAATGTGGAATGCTTCTAAAAGAGGTAAATGGAGTTTAAAAAGAGACCAATTTAAAACGGGACCAGGGAAGAATGCTGAAGCCATTTCTTTCAATCTACCCTCCTCGGGTAAATGTCTAAATAAACTCAAACAACAGCTGGGAAACATTCAAAAACATATGTGCCTTCTCACAACATGAACTATCTTGCAACATTTACTTGACCCTGTATTTATTTGACAGTCGCCCACAATACATATAATTTTTTTATTATACTTTATAAAGGAATGGACTAACAGATATCTATACCAATAACAAAGAGTATCGCTAGTTTCTGAGGGACAAGAATTTGTTATGAACTTCATATTTTGTTATCCTAGATCAAATATTATGGTCCTAAACGCTTTTGCACCTATTTGCTTTGCTTGACTAAGATACAGATAAATTATGTGGATGCAAAAATATTTGGAGGAATGCCTATTGGCAGAAAAATTGTGTTTATACGGGATTGAGCTAGCTTAAGCAATTAATTAGCCCAAATTCAAATCTCAGTCTATATGTAAAAACAATTAAAAACATCTCACTCTCTTTATGTATAGCAAAATGATGCTAATACACAGTATGAAATTGAAGCATTTCAAAAATAAACAGATTATGTTGTCGTATGAAACTGGTCCTGGATTCTTAAAACAGAAAACAAAGCTGAAATGAAAAGACATAACAGTCTTACCTCTAAGGCAGATGAAAAGATAGCCATGCCCCCAATTATACTAAGACCAGTCAGATACGCATTTTGTCCAGGCACGTCACATTGGATTGCAGTCACTCCGTAATCCATAATCCAAACATGAATTATAGTCAAAACAGTGCCCTGGAGATACTGACCCTCAACAGCCATCTGTAAACCAGCTGGCAACGAAGAAACCCAAGGTGGAAATATAGGCAACAGTGCACTGGTAAAAGCAAGCAAAGTAGACATGTACACAAAATGTATCTGAAAGAATCGGAAGAGAAGCCAAGTCACTGCTGCTTTAAAGAAGGCTATTTTTGCAGTGGCCAACAGCACACTACTCACAGCATGGTCCAGAACCTCGGCACACCTGCTTCTTGTGGACTTGGACACGGGCAGCATACCCAATACATGTTCCATCACACCGCCAGACTCAGAAGTAATCAAATAATAAAGCAGCGAGAAAAACACCATTGACTGGGACAGGAAATTCAAAATGCCAGCAGCACCAGAGGCAATTGAGACAACAATAGACAGCACAAAGTTTGTGCCTCCTGTGAATAGGACAGTGCTGCTGGCGAAAACATGCTTTATGACATCCATGCTCTGCAATGCAAAATTCTTGGCCTTCACAATCAAATCATCCCTAGAGATCTGAATATCCTTAAATAAAGCCTCCAGTTCTGTATAAATTCCCCTGAAATCTCTGCTTTGAGCTTTGATACGAATGCTTTGTAGCTTCAGAGTGAAGGGATGGGAGGGTATGGCCGGGACAGAAGAAAGCGAGAAATTATCATGGGTCGGCTTAGGAGTAAGCAAATAATGCTTGAATGAATCGGCAAAATCTGTCATATTATATTGCCTAGCAATTGAATCCATTTGCTGCGAGACTGTCTCGTAAAATTTTAGCGTATAAGTGTCCATTAATTCCGGAATATCATTTTCAATAATCCACTGTTTTAGCCCCACGCGCTCAGCATAATTACTCTTCTGCAGATGTTCTTTAAGGGAAATAACAGCATCTTTACCCTCAAGCCCAATCTTATACGAAAAGAACAAAATTCCAACAACAAAGCCGATGATCATAATGCTTATGAGCCAAACAGCGACCAAAGTAGGGAGGCGTTTAAGTACACAGTGTGTTAGGTACCTGCTAGCTCGGCTCCAAATCGGCAGCCGGGAACCCTTCTTCCGCAGGCTTCGGCCTCTCCGAACCTGCGAAATCGCCTTGAGCGTGGTCGCCACGCCCGGTTTCCTAGCTTTCGAATCGTCGGGAAACCCTACCGTTTTCTGAGCCGCGTGCAGAATGAATCCCGCAAGCAAAAACAAGGGCCACGCCGCAACCCCTAGCCGCTCGTACGTTAAAACAAAAATTCCAAATGAAAGCATCCATCTCAGCAATTTTGAAAACTCGGTACTCGAATCCTCCTCAGACTTGAGTTTTTTTCTCACCACGGCTTTGCTCAGATCGTTAAATGTGCCGGCCATGGCATCGTACACGGCGACTGGGAGGGCCAAGAGGGTTTCGAACAAACCGAGTTGTAAAGGCTGGGTCCAGAAGTCTACCAGCGCACCCTGAATTTCACGCAGTGGCATGGAGCACAGAATGGCCCACTGAATTGGCGACCAGTATTCTTCCAGGAGCTTCGAAACACCGTAAACGGCCGCTAGCAAGAAAATGAGGCCCCCATGCGCCATGGCAATGTACAGGGCCAGCCGGAGCTCCGGGTTTTGACTTCCGAAGGCATTGTTGTCTGAATCTGAGGTCTTAGGGGGAATAGTTTTAGTGGGATTAGAACTGCCGACCTCCGGTGGGACATCGTCGCTGTGATCTCTGTGGTCTTGCTCCTTTTCGTTGCTCATGTTGGCCGCTCCTTCGAACATGTCCTTCCAGGGGAGGGACTCCAGATGAGACAACGATGGCTTGTGATGGATCATTTGCTCTTCCTTACAGTTGGCTGGCATTGAAGTTGATCTCCCCGTGGCCTTCGGAGGTTTCGAACTGGTGACGTACGGGACAATTTCCATGTCCGTCTCCAACGAAATCTTCTCCACTGATTTTTACCTGTGAAGACGACCAGTGCGCTGCTTACATTTCATTCAACTTGCTGTCGCTTAAATTTAGTTCGGATTATTATCACGTCTTTTCGTGAGAGTGTGATGACGACGTTCCGAAAACAATGATTAAAAATAAAAATAAAAATAATCGTAATCATCGTCCTGAGTAATGCCAAAAGGCATTCATAAAAGAAATGCCTAAAGTAGTGCAAATTTCCCGTCAGAATTGTCTAAATTAGCGCAAATTTCCTGTCAGAATTGTCTAGAGTAGCCCAAAATGAACACAAAAATCTCTGGAAAATTTCCAGATTTACTTGAAGCGGATGGAAGGCATTGATTGAGGACAATGAATCCAATCCACTGTGGAAATAAAGAAAAGGTCATTGAAATAAATAAAGGGGCCCATTTAAATGTGCCATTGACTGATCAGGCATCTTGAGCTGTCCAGACCAAGAAACATGAAACTTCCATTCCCAACGCATACTCTATTTCGTACTCAACAACCAGCGGCTAAGACATGATTGAAAAAGTTCGAAGCTGACAAGACAAAGTGTCTGTGGGACGAAGTGTCTGGGTCTGTTAGTGGCAACGTCCATTCAGTATGTGCAGTATGTTTTATTTATTGTAATTATTAACTAGTAATCGTACTTTAGTGTGCAATGGGAATACTATAGAGTTATGGAATGGTCATTTAAGTATTTTTCCTTTTGTTTACATCACTTCTTTTCATCTTTTCTATATCTCCTTATTTTTGTATCAATATATCTCACTATCTATATATTTTTATAACTATTCCTTTCTATCTCTCTCTTTGTATCTCCCTAGATCTTTGTCTATCTTTACCTCTTGATCTATCTTTAATTCTCTATCTATTTTTCCCTATCCTCCCACTTTATATTCATCTATATCTCTATCCAACCATCTATCTCCATCACCCCCTTCCTATACCTTTTAATTTTTACATCTCTATATTTCTTCTCCTATCTTTTCTTCTATATGTATCTCTTTCACTCTCTATGCCTATATATATCCCCCTTTCGATCTCTCTCTATTACTTTCTACTTATATCTTTATCTTTATATTTTTAATATATTTACATATTCCATCTGCACTCTCCCCCCTCTCTCTATCATTTCCATGTCCCTCTTCCTCTCAATCTCCATCTCCACACCTCTCTCTATATCCTTACACTATATCTTGCTCTTTCTTTTGCACCCCTCCCTCTTTCTATCCCTATCTTTCCCTCCACACACACACACACACACGCACACTCACTATCACTCCATCTAGACACATCTCCCTCTCTCTATCCATCCATCTCTCCATGACCCCTTTCTTATACCTTTAAGTTTGCATAGATTGGACGTTGCAAAGAAGAAAATTAAACAACTTAATTAATTTACACAGAAGTACTTAGAAAAAATGTTTTGACTAAATACAAAACTTTTTTATTGATATAAATATCAAGCTTAAGTTTGCGAATGTTCTTACATCAAAACACCTTCCACATTAGACTTCATAAGCTCTCTAGCTAGCTAACCACAAAATAACTCAAACTTTTTTCAAAGGAAGTTGAATTGTTTCCAAAAAAAAATGACATTGCATCTCCCTACATTTAATAGATCATGTTTGGGATAATGAATCCCCTAACTATCACAATCTATAAACCACTTGAGGGTTTTTCCTTCTATCTCTATGGAGAATGTCTTTATGGATGTCCATACATGTCTTGAGCAAAGTCAACTCTTGTGAAAGGGCTACTTAGCCGCTCTAGGTACCAAATCTTTAATACCTTAGTATTGAAGGTCTTTGCACTATGGTTGATAGCTATGCATCAATTTTTCTTGGTAAGAATGGTCGCAACTTCTCTTTCATCTTTTCTTCATCCCACTCTTCGATATCATGTGTTCCTAAATTAGAGACACTACTTCTTACATCAATTAATATTGTTCATACACTACTTCTCCTTGTTCAATCTTTATGTTGTTAAATCTCATGGATTAATATAACATTAGATTGAAATTACAAATGGTGCATTAATGTCATCTATATATCCTTGTTACAATGTAGATGTTATAACCTAAATGCAATAAATGATGAAATATATTTCCTATTAGGCTTGAAATCCATCGATACATTATAGTCAGTAGTAACTTGAATTGAACAACTATATACAAAAAAAAAAATACTAATAGTAGAAAGGATATTTATAAGATAACATAATTGACAATCACATTTGAATTATAGTTATGTGAGGATTGGAATATGAAGTTAACTTTGTTACATGTTGCTTCCTAGCATATCCTTGGTTGCATCAACTCCTATTATAGTAATGTCCTAAAGAATATTTATTGGCATTCCCCTTTTTATATTTGGGTGGAAATATTAAGGCACGAGCTCCAAATCCCAAATAAAATTACATTCAAATCCATGTGCATATTTCAAATATATAAATAGATTCA
>MU227804.1:3590821-3613304 GCA_018584345.1 Thuja plicata
CAAGATTTAATTAGAGACTACTTTGGAGAAGTAAATGTAATGCAAAGATGGAATGATCTGTTGGATCTGACCTAACCTAAGATCTACGATCTTGTTTAAGTGGCAAAAGATTTATCTGACCTAGACATAGAGGTATATGATAACCTCAGGGGGTTATTCATGAAGTGTGGGTGAGTGTATGTGTATGCAAGAGGTTTGCATAGTTGATTTATTGTTTGGCATGATCTAGCAGAGAAGGCAAAAGGCAGAGGCAGAGTATTGCATGTGTGATTGCTTGACGGATTTTCAAGCAGATCAGAAGATTGAAATGACAATGCAGGCTATCTAGTAAGTTAACATTAGAGTTGTAATTAGATCTAAATTGCAAAGTAAGTTGTATGTACCAGATCACAACTGCTGATTACTTTCTTACCATTATATCAGTTAAATCCTTTAACAAGGTTGACTTAACAGCCATTTGTATAAATCCTCTAACAAGGTGACATTCAGATTGGAATGTTCAAGTCCTCTAACAAGGCCACTCCTGACAGGGTGATTAAATCCTTTAACCAGGTCACACCTAGCAGTGTGTTATTGTAACCTTTCACAGGGTTGGCTCCTCATAGGGCATCACTTCAGAAGAGTGAAAACTTAGTAGCATGTTACTGGTGGTTTTTCCCATATTGGGTTTCCACGTTAAATACTTGTGTCAACTTGTGTGAATGCTTATGGTTTGCTTTACTGTTATGTTTCTACAAGCTAATTTCAATTGACAGTAAACTGCTTGATTAAAGTTGTTGATTTATGCTACTGTTGCCGAGTAGATCTGAAGTACAAAAAGTTTTAATTTGCTACATCTAGACTTGAGGATAATTGATTCACCCCTCCCCTCTCAATTATTCTAAATTCATTCTAACAGCATCATGGAGTGTGATCCAAAACGTTGATGCAAAGAAATTCTACCTAGTTGAATCCATAAGCATAGTGCAATAATTCTTTTGGTTTTCTTTGTATGCAAATTGATTGCTTATAGCTTCTTTTTTTGGTTTTGGATAGTTACAACAAATGCTTGATGGGATTCGATATGTGCACAAAGATTAAAAAGTGGTCAGTCTGAGTTGATGTTTAATGCATTTTCTCTATTTCTCCTTAACCAATCGATTTGACCACCAAAAAATGTGCACATATTCCCTAGTGATCATGTGCTAAATTAGTACCAATAAAGTTGTACAATTGGTCTAATTACTAGCTATTTTTCCAACTACTAGATATACTAGTGGGCTCGACCACTAGATAATTTTTTTAGTGGGTTTTTAATTAGCAAAATCCAATGAATGGTTTTTGGAACACGAATAGTAATTGGACCCCTTCTCCTAACAGTTGGGTTTTGTAGTTACAAGACAAATCCATAGTGTAAAAAGATCCAAAGCTACAAGAATAATAGATATAAAAATCTGACGACTATCAAATTTGAAGCATTTTTGAAATAAACATGACCCCAGTTTCAATCTCGAGATAAGTAGAATTCTATACTATATCAAGTTCACTTTTCATTATCATTCTTAGAAGTAAACACCCTCATCCTTAATAATTAATTTTTTAAAATAATATATTATTTACACACTTTTATAGTTTCCATCTTAAGTTTAATTTTGGTCAAATTACTACGAGGGGTAGCTCCTATTATATTATAAAGAAATAGTTACAAAGTGAGTGTGATGAAATTTGTGCTCAATATATGAAAGGTTTAGCAATAAAACCAAACAAAACACAAAAATCAAACAAACACTCTAGATAGGGCAAAATGGGTCAAATAAGTTTGAAATACCTCCAAAACGAAGTACATCGAACCTCCCATTGCAATAATTTGGCCAACATGTTCGATTTGGATGTATGCTCAGCATAACAATGCTTTAATGTAAAATAGGTGAGAGTGATTAAAAATGGTTAAGTGTTGGATATATAGGTTAAGGGATGAAAATAGATGGATGGTTGAGATTTCATGATGAGGATCAATGGTGGAGAGTGATTTGGGGAATAAAATGGGTACTTGAATGGACAAGGCCCATGTGTTTGTGTATGAAGTTCATGTGTTTGATGTGAAGGGAGAGTTGACCACACTTAATCAAGGATTAAGTGTGTGCACTTTCTTAAGGAGGGGATTAGGTGGAGATTGAGATTAGGATTATAAGAAGTGGGAATGTAGGAGGGTGAGACATTTGAGGGGAGAATTGAATATTTATTTATTTGATTTGGAAGAAGGGGGATAAGGATGAATTAATAATTGAGAGTAATTATTTATCTTTGGGTTATTACTTTGGAAAATTAAAGAAAAATATAAATAAATATTGATTAAATAATAGAACATTATTTAATAAATATAAATGATAGATAATTAGATAAAATATCGTTAAATTGGACTAAAGGTGATCAATTTTAGGTGTCTAAATAGAATAGATCCTAGTTGAGAGAGAGCCAACCTAAAAAAGTTAATTTTTTTTATAATAATATAAATTACTTAATTACAATGAATAATTAGAAATATTATTCTACAAAAAATCAAAGAGTTTCGTGCCATAAAAATTAATATATAGTTTTACATGTATTTATAAAAATAAAAGTCCAAAATTAAATCGCTTGAAAGTAAATAATATTTACTACATTTTCAAAATAAAAATAAATATAAATTAAAATTTTACAAAAAAACCTTTATATTCATTTAATAAATAAATGAATAAATTATTGGTGAACACCCCTTTTTAGTAATGAAGAGGCTTTTGAAGTTGGTGGCAGAGGAAGTGCAATCATTTTGTCTATGCAGTCGGGAAGGATGATTGGGCTATGGGCGCAACATGTGGGAAGTATGAAGTGGGATTAGGCTAAAGATCCGCGTGCACTCATTTCAGGGATTGTGATGAAAACGGGATAACTCGCATGCACCAAGGCGGTCTTCGTGATGTGAGTCGACTCTTAAGTTGAATGGTGGTGTTTCGATGCTCAAATCACTTTATTGGTCTATGTTTTGGTTAAGTTCAAAGATGGAGGCAAACTTCTCTCTGCAGTCTCTGGGACAACTTCCTGGTTTTAGAGGTTCCATCTCCATTCGAAGGATGAGGAATGTATTCAAAGTTGATCAAGTTGAGTTCTGGGAGGCGGTGGTGTTGATGTTGGGGGAGGAGTTCCTCAATTCCGATCTCAGGCCGAGGACCAACCTCAACATGATCTCGTCCCTCTTTCTGGCTTTGGCCTTGATGGTTGGTTCTTCATGAGAGAAGGTGCTCGATGTGGCTTGTTCGTGCTTGGAACCCAAATGGGATGGGGGTTTGGCTAACATTATCGGGCGGGTAGAGGTTGGTGTTGGGTTGCACATGCATGCTGGCCCATGGAGACTCATTGGTGGGGGCGACGATGAACTGCAACTGTTGGTGATCTGGTCATGAGCCCACCCAATGGCTGATCACATTCAAAATGTTCAGAACGGGTGGTGGGCTCTGTTGGCCTTTTTGCAAAAGGAGGACTCAGAAAGGATGGAGTAGGCGACCGAGTGGAGGAGTAGGAGGAAGGTGACTCCAATGAAGTCTACTACCCCATTGGGGGAGGATGGTCGCCCCATTCCTTGAAGACAACTTCCTTCCAAAGCGGCAGAAAGTGGAGTTAGTGGAGCTCGTGGCAGGGGCTCGATGGTGACGGTTCTGGACGAGGTGCTTGTGGCGGTGGTCGCGGTGGTAGGAGGGTTGGTGATGGCGAAGCGGCTGGAGAGGTGCGTGGTGGCGCAACTTTCCTGAACTTCTCCATGGAAGAAGCGACATGATGGTTCAGAGAGTAGGGTGGGATGCGTCTCGGTCCTTAGTGTGCCCTATTTTTTGTAGTATGGGCTAGTGTTTTTAAGAGATCTCTGGTTTCTATGGTCTTTTCGGGTGTTTTTTGTAGCAGTGGTGGTGGGATATGGGGTGTTCGTCTATTGTTTCTACCATGAAGTGGCCTATTTTTTTGTTTGTTGGAAAGTGTATGTGTCTCATCGGTCATTAAGTGACTTAGATTTACTATGTAATAGAATCTTTAAGAAATTAATATAATATTACTTATTATCGATAAATAAATAATAATAATAATGAAACATTTTTATATTTATCTATAATATAAATATTATAGAAACAATTCAATTTAAAGAACCCTATAATTGTCATTCCCTACTTGAAAACAAAATATACCATAATATTTTGAGTAGTACCTTCCCCTTCCAAAAGAAAGAATTATTCATATAAACAGCCATATATAAACCAACTTGACAAGACTATTATTTAAATTTATTAATTAAATTAAAAACTAAAATGAAGTATTATTTAGATTTATTAATTAAATTCAACATTAAAATATATATATTTATATTTTAATTTTTAATATAAATAACAGCCTTGTCAAGTTTGATTTATATAAGTTAAAAATTTTGAATAATTAATCAGCCACTTTACTACTTTTAAAGTTTTAAGAACAAATGAATAATGCTACTCTCTAAGAAATAGTGTCTTAATTTCTTAGGAAAAAATAAGGAAATTGAAATGTAAAAGATGAAACGGTCTTACCTCCAAGGCAGGGGAAAAGACAGCCATGCCACCAATTATACTGAGACCAGTGAGATAGGCGTTTTGTCCAGGCACGTCACACTGGATTGTAGTCACTCCATAATCCATGATCCAAACATGAATTATAGTCAAAACAATGCCCTGCACATACTGACCCTCAACTGCCATCTGTAAACCAGCTGGTAAGGAAGAAACCCAAGGAGGAAATATGGGCAACAGAGCACTGGTAAATGCAAGCAAAGTAGACATATACAGAAAATGTATCTGGAAGAAACTGAAGAGAAGCCATGTCACAGCTGCTTGAAAGAAAGCCATTTTTGCAGTGGCCAACAGCACACTGCTCACAGCACGGTGCAGAACCTCAGCACACCTGCTTCTTGTTGTTTTGGACACAGGCAGCATGTCCAATACATGTTCCATCACACCGCCAGATTCCGAAGTGATCAGATAATAGAGCAGCCAGAAAAACACCATAGATTGGGACAGGAAATAGAAAATTTCAGCAGCACCAGAGGCAATGGAGACGACAAGAGAAAGCACAAGGTTTGTGCCTCCTGAGAATAGCACAATACTGCTGGCAAATACACGATTTATGACATCCATGCTCTGTACTGTGAAGTTCTTCGTCTTCAGCAGCAAATCATCCCTGGAGATCTGAATATCCTTAAATAACTTAAATAAACCCTCAAATTCTGTAAATATTGCCCTGAAATCTCTGTTCTGAGCCTTCATACGAAAGCTTTGGAGCTTCAGAGTGAAGGGATTTGCAGTAATGGACGGGACAGAAGAGATTGTGAAATTCTCATTTACCGGCTTCCCTGTAAGCAAATAATGCTTGAAAGAATCTGCAAAATCTGTCATATTATAGTGCCTGGCAATTTCATCCATTTGCTTTGAGACTGACTGGTAAAATTTAACAGTGTAAGCGTCCATTAATTCTGGAATGTTATTTTCATTGATCCACTGCTTAAGCCCCACGCGCTCTGCATAATTACTCTTCTGCATATGTTCTTTGACGGAAATAACAGCATCTTTACCTTCAAGCCCTATCTTATACGAAAAGAACAAAATTCCGGCAAAGAAACCGATGATCATGCTGCTAATGAGCCAAACGGCGATCAAAGTAGGGAGGCGTTTGAGTACACAGAGCATTATGTACCTGCTTGCTCGGCTCCAAATCGGCAGCCTGGAGTTCATTTTCCGGCGGCTTCGGCTTCTCCGAATCTGCGAAATTGCTCTGAGCGTTGTCGCCACGCCCCTTTGCCCCGTGTTCGAGTCGTCAGGAAACCCTACCGTTTTCTGAGCGGCGTGCAGAATGAATCCGGCGAGCATAAAAGTCGGCCACGTCGCCACCCCCAACCGCTCGTACGTTAAAACGAATATCGCAAATGAAAGCATCCACCGCAGCAATTTCGAAAACCCTACCTGCTCATCACAATTTACGGCACACGAATCCTTCTCGGGCTTGTTGAGCCGTTTCCTCGCAACGGCGTGCGTGATATCGTTAAATGTGCTGGCCATGGCGTTGTAAACGGCGACGGGGAGCGCCAAGAGGGTTTCAAACAGCCCGAGCTTTAACGGCTGGCTCCAGAAATCCACCAGCGCGCCATGAATTTCACGCAGCGGCATGGAGCACAGGATCGCCCACTGAATTGGCGTCCAGTATTCTTCGAGCAGCTTCGAAAAGCCGTACACGGTGGCTATCAGGAAAATGAGACCTCCATGCGCCATGGCACTGTACAGGGCCTGCCGAAGCTCAGGGTTTTGAGATACGAAGGCATTGTTTTCTGAATCTGTGGTTGTCCGCGGGGCTGTTATGGCGGAATTCGAACCCTCGACCTGCGGAGGCTCATCGTTGCTGCGATCTCTGTGTCGATGCTCTGTTTCGTGGCTCATTTTGGCGGCTCCCTCGAACATGTCCTTCCATGCGAGGCTCTGCAATTTGGACAAGGAAGGCCTGACATGGAAGTTTTTCTTTTCTGTGCGGTTTACTGGCATGGAATTCGACCTTCCCCTGACCTTGGGACCGTCCGAACTGAATGCATACGAGATATTGAAATCCTCCATTGAAATCTTCTCAACTGGTATTTTTCGCTGCTTCTTACATCAAATTCAACTGTTCTGTTCGTTTAATTTAGTTTGGATTATTATCATGCTGGAAAGTGCTGATCAGGATGCTCCGGAAGCTACCATTTAAAAAATATAATCACAATCATCGTCACCTGGGAAAGGAAGAAATTTGATAATAAAATTTTAGAATTAAGAGTGGAATATATTAATTTTATAATAATAAGAGTGGCATGTGAATGGAATATGTTAATTAAAAATAAATTAGAATTTAAAGTCAACTGTATTTTTAAGGCAACGAGGATGAATAGAAACCTTTCATTTCCAATGCAAGTCTCTTACTCGCTAAGAATAGGATAAACACTTCCCTAGGAAGTGCGTATAGCCAAGATAGGATGTGTAACAATTAATTAATTAATTTTAAGAATAAACATTTTATGTAATAAAAGTTTGAGAGTGCACCATTTGTATAAATTACACTTTTATTATAAAAATATTCAAATGCATGCCATACAACCACAAGGTTTGGTTATATATATATATATATATATATATATATATATAATCAAAGTCTTTTTTTTTTTTAAGTATAAATATCGTATGTAATAAAATATTTGTGATGTGATAATTAAAATAAATCTATATGGTAATTATTTTATATTAAGGGAGAGGATCTATTAGTTGTCTATTTTAATTTTGAGAAGTTGACTTTTTGTTAAAAAAAAGCTTAAAATTTTTAGGGTTTTAGATATCAACAATATAATTATATTAGCTAAGTCTTCACTGAGTTGTTCAAAAATACTAGAAAATATAGATTAAGACATGTGCATTAAGCATATATTCGTACATGGTTTATGTGACACATATTGTTTCCTTGATATCACTTGTGAAAATGGACACTCTTTCTTTTTTTATTGGATAGAAAAAATCTAAATTACAATTAACATATCACTAATATAGAACAAAAAACTATTGGAACAATAGTAAAACTACTGGGAACTGTTGGAATTTTGTCAGAATCCGAATGCACAACAACCTTCTCCAAATGAAACCAAGTTAGCACAAATAACAATGTTTATCATTTACAATGGCAGTATCAATAATGTACATAGAGAGTGTTGCATATATAGGCAAGGATGAGGAGGTAGATAGATAAGGCAAATTCAACTACTCACTAACCCTCCAAACATGAAATATGTAATGCCCCGCCAAAGAACACTCAAAATGAGGGCTCAAACATACACTGATTAACTTTTTTTTGCTAATAATTATAACATCAATGACATAAACTTGCATAATCATAAAGACATTGCATAAGCAATAAAGAAACACACAATAATCGCCAAGCGATCAACACAAACATAAGTCTTACTAGCACTTCCAAGGGTTCCCAGACCACCAAAAAAACTCAACCAGAATGGCATGGTCACATCCCATAGTTGCATCTTGAAAACTTAGACAACACGTCACAAGCTTCAAGGAACTAGGTCAATCAACGAAATATGACTTCCCATGGAGGAGACTAAATCCTCAAGGACCAACTGCACTAGACTCATTTAAGCCCAAATAAAAAGTGAGTTAAACTAGGTCAAAACAAGATGGAAAACAAGAAATGAATACATGAAAATACTCCCGAGAGCACAAGAAAACCAATTTCAAGGTCAATTTTTACATAGGGAATTGCATTTTGTTACAAATGTGCAGGAATAGTAGTTTATGAGTATGAAGGTGCAGGAAATTTGAACATATGTGTAGAAATAATTACATATGCATAGGGGCGACAGATGAATGCGCAGTTCTGTCCCAAAAGGTCAAAATTACATAATTCTAAGTGTCGACACCAACATACAACCTAATAAATGCTAGTTCCATGCCTGGGAGTACCAAATACACTAAATCAAGGTTAATTACATTCAATTGCAAGCTACACAAAAATAAACGAAGTACAAAAGCTAAAAGAATAACATGAGCATATAAAGTAGTAAAAGAGAGAGCAAGGAAAGAAGGTGTGATCAACATCACAACTAATCTCTCGATCAAATCCATCACTTGTACATCGATCCCTAAAAATGATTGGTCATACCACTCGACCACGCGGAACCCTCAAGCCCACCCCACTGTGCTCACGAAGGTAGTCACACTACCCAAACAAGGAATCAAGCATACAACAGAATGCATGTATAAGCTCACACTAATCAATGCAATCAAACATATAATCATGAACACATGGAGAACACTCAAGATGTGGATACACATCCATAGTGCAATATCCATACAATTCAACCACAATACTAGGGTACTACTCACTACTACTAGACCTAGACGCGTGAGTACTAAGCATAGGGAGTATGATGTCCACATGATTCACCCATAGCAACATGATCATATCATGGCGTGTTGGGGATCCAATGTTTCTACTTACCCACTTGGGCCAATAATAACACTAGGGATGTTAGGAAAATGTGTCTCAACCTTGCAGTTACATATGACAACTATTTTTAGTAAGTCGTTCATTTGAGCACGAGATTTTTTTTTCCAATTTCTTTTCTGGAGGTTCATTTTGGATATATAAGCATGTCGATAAAGTTTCATGATAAGATTGTGTCTAGTTGTGAAGATATTAATTTTTTTGGTTTTTTTTATGGGGTCATACGAAAACTTCAAGCTCAATTTTGAAGGCCTTAGAGGCCCCAAAAGGTATCAAAACTTGTCCAAGATGATGCTTCACTGTCCTAAATTGTAGAGCGCTTCGAGAGGTTTCTGAAAAGTAGTTATAATAGAAAATTTGGGTACATGGTTCAAGAGTTATGGTCTCCAGAAGTTAGGTCTCCTAAAATAGGAAATGTAAAAATGTATTGAACATGTAAATGTGTTGTAATAGGGAGTTACATGTGTTGGTGTGTATATTGACACATAATAGGGTATCTTTGATTGGAGATAAGATGGGCGCCTCTTTTTGGGGTGGTTTTAGCCCATGGTTTTGTAATACCGTTTGATGGTTTCTTGTATTATATCTCCTGTATAGTAGGTGCATGAGATGGAGGGTTTGTGTAAGTTTTATTACTTTCTAGATACCTCTGAATCTTTGGTCGGTGATACTCCTGAAAGAAGCTTTCTCTGCAAGTATATTGCAATTTATTTTTTATTGATGAATATTATATTGGGATGCTTTTGGAGTGTGGAGTTTTTCTCCTGAAAGGTTTTTCCCCACGTAAATCATTGCATTGTGGTATGAATTTTATTTATCTTCATGTTTATTTATGTTAAGTTTTTGTAACTGTGAAAAAGATTTGAGATTTTTTTAACATTATTCTCCCCTTAGGGTTAGTATAGGAAGTTGTTCTGGTACTTAACTTCCTTACAAGGGATTCACTAGCACCACCTACTCACTTAGGCCAATCATGACAACCATGGATTCAATAGCATTCCATACCCGCACAGACCAAGTCTAAAAAATGGGGATTCATTACCCGCACATGCCAAAACTAAAAAATGGGAATTCAATATTAATTAATCGTATTAGTGTAATTACCCATTCATTTATTGTGTTTCACCTTTTAAGGACTCCTTGATGTGTCCTATACTACCACTTAAGGGCTAGGGTACACGTAAGGAGCTACTCCCCATACCTACTGAAGGTGCCTAGTCCAAAAACTCAAATTCACAATATCAAGTTTTGTCCACTCGATCTATACCGAGGACCTAAATATAAAGCTTGTCCACTTGGTTTATACCAAGGACATGGTTAACACAGACTAGTCTACTCGATCTACATTGAGGGCATAAGGATAAGAATTCGTCTACTTGGTCTACACCAAGGACATAGATAATAAGTATTGTCTACTTAGTCCACACCAAGGATGTAGATAATAAGTACCATCTACTTGGTCTACATCAAGGACACAAATGACCAAAAATCAACAAGCAATCAAGGCAATAACATGAGCATAATTCAACTCCCAAAATACTCAAGGCATAAAACTGAGTAATCACACACACAAGGTGAACATATCAAGTTTTTCAATTTTCCACTTTGCAAGGACCATTGATTTTGATGGAATCCATCAATCACCTCGCTAAAACATGAGGAAAAATGTTCATGAAGGAAAAGTACGCTAGAGATTAACAAAGTAAGAGAAAGGGTCTCAAAGCCATAAAATGCGAGGAGACATAGTAAAGTAACCTCAATTGGTCTCAAACCAAGAGCACGGACCACATGGATCCTTTCACAAGAATAACTCAACCATTCTTGAGGATGTGGTCTAAACTAAATCATAAAGGAGGGCAAAAGCACAATAATATGTCACCCTTTTACAAAGGAAAAGGTTAATAACACCAAAATTGTAAAACTTCAAGGGCATAAAAGTCACATTTCTATTGAGAAATTGAAGATGATGTAAACTGAAGAAATGTGTGAAATATGATAAATTATATGCCTATAATTTTTTTTTTAAATTGAACCAAAATTAATATGTTTTTTGAATTTTTTAGGTCTATTTTTCATTTCCTGAAAAATACTGTAAATCAAAGAGTTTACTTCCCGCCAAATCATTATAAGTAAAACATTGTTTTTTCCTCCAATTTTAGAATATGTTTTAGATGACATTTATAGCTAGTGCAAAAAAAAAGAAAGAAGTTTTTTTGATCTATAGTTTTCCCGTTATAAGTTTTCAAAGTTGAACTTACCTGAAATCAACAGTTTTTGTCTCCCGCCACTTTTCCCCTATCAAAACTATACCAAAAACCAAATAAATTACATACTATTGAAGAGGACTCTCTTGTCTAGTGTTTTCTATGATTTTAATTTTTTTTTGAATTGATTTATCATTCTTTTATATTTTCCAAATCAACGACTGCTTGACTGTTAAAATACCTACTTTCAATATTTTTTAATTAAAATAGACTATGTCTAATTAAAATACTATAAAATCTATATGAGGATATTCTTGACTCTGATCTCTACAAAAGGGTGTTTTTTGTATTTTAAAAAAAATATCATTAAAAAGACTAGGAGTTATTGAAACGTCACTTTTTCTGAAATAATTTTATTTCTATGGTAATTGGACTCAAAGTGGTATAAAACATACATTTAATAGACATTTCCAATTGGAAAAGTTAAAGAGCTTATCTAGCTAGACTATATGTTTGACCGAAATTAATTTTTAGTTAGAAATACTAAAATTCAGCTGTGCTGATAAGTTAGCCTAAAAGGTGACAGATTATTATGCTTTTACCTAGGAATTCAAGTGTCTAATGTGACTCAAATCTAGCATGAATAAGGCCAAAAAATAAGGGTGATATGGCAATGCACAAGTATGCTCTATTGGCCTCTTTACCAAGAGAATAGATACCTAGATGATCTAAGACATGTCTCACAATCTTCACTCAATTGAAATGCTCAAAAAGGGAAAAATATCCAAAAAGGGCACCCATTTATGACATTAACGGGCTAGGTGCACCAACTAGAAAATCAATTTAAAACTCAAGGTTTGGATCACGATAATGAGTAACTGGAATGTACTCTATTCATTCCAACCACATGATCCCATCAGAATCACATGATATGACCAAGACCAATTTTAAAAAATGCCAACTTGGCAACAATCCCAAATGAAAGATCACAAAAAATCAAGGTGCACATAAAAATACCCAAAAATAAAGCTCAAAATCTCATAATAAAAATAAAACCCATTGGTTCTCATAATGCCAATAGCTCAAAAAAGTGATAAAATTTCAATTACAACATCATAGGAGAAAACAAACATCCTAACGACGATAATTTTACAGTTTCAAAATCTCAATCTCATACAAGCCCAACTAAGCATCAAATTCAATAAAAAAAATGCAAGGAAAACATATATATGCATCTAACTACATGATTGCAAATAATAAACCATTAAGAAAATGGAGAAAAAATTAAAAATAGGATGTCTTACCTCAAGAATTGGTGAAAACCCGAAATGAGGAGAGAAAAATAAATACTCTGCAGACATGAATGAAACTCTAAAAAAACCATAGCTATTATGCCATGGTTCCAATGAGATATTTCCCTCAAAATTTGGATGCCCGGGTAATTCCCAATGAGAAAAACAATGAATTTATCCAAAGAGGATAGAGAAAATTACTAAAATCCCAAAAGTGAGAAGTGAGTAAAAGAACTCAACTTCAAAATATAAAAGACCTTTTTCCAAAAGACATTTACCAAATTAATAAACCCATTAAAATAATAATTCACTAAAACTCAATAGCAATTCCCAAAGCCCAGAACATTAATAAATCAACTCCAACAATTGGACTACACCCAAGGCACAATTGCGGATAATTAATTAATTAATATTTAAACAATATCAATCAACATATATTAAGATATAATATAATTGAGACCTCTACAAACCACCTATAATGCATAGGCAGATACTGGTGTTCATACATAATGCAATGAACTCTAGGATCTTGCCTACACGATGACCAAGGGGTAATAATACAAATCAGATGCACTATTCCATCCAAGAACAATATTGGCCTAGTATACAAAATGGCGAAGTGACTATCTCTTATAACCACCGTCGAGGACAAAGACACACTCAAATCTATAGCTCAGACATAGACAAATTTTGGTACTTTTTCACTAAAATATGAACACATCAAGTGCATTTGCACATAGTATATATAGTTTGGTGCAGGAAAACCCCTCCTAAGATGTAATAAAATGTGTTTTTTAGGCGTAAGATGCCTTAAGGATCATTGGATCCCTTTGATGTAATAAATCCCAAGTTGTAAGACTAGTTTCCCCAAGGTACACTTATAAGCCTTGTGGTCAAACTTGGTCAAAGGGAAATATTTTATAGTTTTTGTTTTTTTAGGCATATTAGGTGGTTTGGAGTGAAAATGCACTCATTAAAAGTCAGGACAAGAAAAATCACAAAAATGTTGGAATCTTGTACAAAGTTGCTTAGCAACTTTTGCAACTTTTTATGAAAAGTTGCTACAATCTCCCCAACGGTCCTAAAAGTTTGAAAATTGGTTATGGAAATTGGGTTGAGGATATTTAAGACCATTAATACCCAAATAATAGTTATTGTTCATGGACGTGAAGAGTGGTGGCAAATTTGGAATAAATAAATATCTATTTTTCTCATAACTGTCATTATTTTCCATACCATTCAATTTGCATTTAGATTCAGAGGAGTTTTTTTATTTCATGGTTGTGTGGTATTTTTAATTGTGTTCTGAATGTATTTGATCTAATTAATTTTGGTGGAGGCATAAAGGAAAAATCATTATTTTTCATCAGACTATCATTGGAGCCCTCAATAGCCTAGGTTCTGAAGATGAGCCCCTAACATGCAATCTCACTAGTGGAATCTCATGGTCATGGGAGGAATGAAAGTAGGGGTAGTTCTTATTATGAATCTAGAAAGATAGAAAGATCAGAGGTTCTAGTGTTTTTTCTACCAAGTCCCAGCCAAGCATCTCCTATGTGCTCGGTTATAGTTTACTGTTATTGAATTCACAAGACTCCATATGGGGTGGATAGGAATAATTGGGATTTGGATTGGGTGTCCTTAGGTGTAGGAAGACCTTCCCTAGGAATTGGATTGGTTTGGGGAAACCATTCTTGAGGACTTGCTTCATTAACCAAGCCTAATTAGCTATATTAGGTCTCTGGTCCTTGTAGGTGTTTGGGAAGCACAAAGTTGGAGTTAGGAACCAAGTCTCTAGATTTTGGCATATCTCCCAAATTGATATATGAAAGTGTGGGCTTTCAAATTTATCCTTTGAAACTTATAAAAGTTAAAGTGTAAAAACCTCATTCCTAGTGTTACTAGATAAACATGTCCTACTAGGCCTAAGAGGACAGTTTGATACTTATGACCAATAGAAATTTGTGGAAGTCTATAAATGGTGGTCAATAGAACCCTATTCCACTTCCTATGGTGAAGCATGAAGGTATTGTGCATTGGTTCATATGAATGGAGAAGTTCTTGTGAGGATTTTGGACTTGAAGTTTGGGACACACTAGTCTATGTGGTTGGATTGTTGAGAAGGAATTCTACCATGCATAAGGGAGTTGAAGAAACATAAAGAAGAACTAGATGAATGTCCTAAAGAGTCTTTAGATAGAGGGATCAAGAGGTAGCCTATTTTGGCTTAAGGGCTAGAGAGATTGATAAGTTTGTGTTTGGGGTCTATTCCAACAATACTTGGCTCCACTCTACATCAAGTGGTATCGAAGTTTTGGAGAATCCTCAGGGGAAGGATCAATTTATATATCATTAGAGGAGTTAGGAGAAGAGGCCCAAGAAATGCCTCCAAAACTAAAAAATTTTGAGCGTGCCAAGATTGTGCAAGAGCAAGCATAATAGAATAAATGGATGAAAGTAGAACTAGAGAAGTTGAAGGGCAAAGTTGATAGAAGGAATGAAGAATGCTCAGAGAGAGATAAAGAAGGGGAACATGATACATTCACTAAGTAGGAAGAGGAGGAGATTCCTACAGAGCATAAGTACCTTCTAAATTCCCTTAAGTCTACGGAGAGAAGGACCATGGACAATAAACTAGATCTGCCCATCTTTAGTGGAAAGATGGATCCTGATATGGTAATGGAATCGTTGGAGTCCTTGAATAGTTTCTTCAAATATGAGGAGATCCCTGATAACTAGAGGATTAAAGTGGTAAAGTCCAAGTTGAAGGGATCGACATTGACATGGTGGAACTTCATCCAAAGAGAAAGGATGAAGGAAGGGAAGAGTATGATCTCTACATGGAGTGGAATGGTTGCTAAGGTAAAGGAAACCTATATCCCAAAAGACTATGAAGTTCAAATTCATAAGAGAAGACACAATCTAAGACAAAAGGAGATGGATGTGAGAACCTATACTGAAGAATTTTTGAAACTCAGTATGAAGTCTAAGACAATGGAGACTAAAATTGAAAAGGTGGCCAGATACCTAAATGGCCTAAGGATAAACATTCAAGATGAATTGAATCTTTTGAACCCTGATACAATGCACAAATGCTATCAGTTGGCTTTGAAGGTGGAAGAGAAGATAAAAAGAAGACAAGAGAAGAATAATAAAGGAAGAGGAATAAATGGTAGAGGTAGAGGTCTAATGGAAGAGGACAAAATTTTAGACCCCACAAAAAATCTAGTCAAGGAGGCTCTCTGGGAGAGAGTAGTTTCAGAGGCAATTTCAGAGGTAGGAGGTCAAAAAATAGAGGTAGGTATGGAGGAAGAAATGTGGGTCCCTTGAGATGTTACAATTGTAATCAAGTGGGTCATCCTTCCCAAAGATGCTCGGAGAGGACAAGGTCAAACACATAAGGTGATAGAAGGAAACAATTAATTCAAGATGGTGCCCAGAGTGTCAAATCACCATCCAAGGAGTTGGATCTAGAAGAAGGAGTGTGTTTGATGAGGAGGACTCTATTGAAGGTCCTTGAAACCCAAGAACCACCACAAAGGAAGACTATTTTCATAACAAACTGCAAGAGCCATGGTAAGGTCTACAAACTTATCATTGATTCAGGTTCCACAGAAAATCTAGTGTCTAAAGAAATGGTAGAAAAGTTGAATCTAAATAGGATGCCTCATCCTTACCCTTACAAAGTGTCTTGGCTTATAAAGGGGCAACAAACTCTAGTTGATGAGCAGACATGGGTAGATTTTTCAATAGGGGAATATAAAGATAAAGTATTGTGTGACATTGTAGAGATGGATGGATGACATATACTACTAGGTCGCCCTTGGAAATATGACCTTGAAGCCCAACATGATGGGATCGAAAACACTTATACTATCAATAAGGAAGGAAATAGTTACACTATGAAACCATTAACTGATCCTAAATATGATAAATAGAAAGAACCAATGATCATATTGGTAGGAGAAAAAGAGATTGTAGAAACTATCAAAGAAGCATATATAGGCTATGCTCTAGTGTTAAAACCAAAGGAAAAAGTGGAGAAAGAAAAGACCACGAAGTTTCCCAAGGAGGTGGATGAATTTTTGGAGAGATACAAAGGTGTAGTTGTAGGAGACTTACTCAATGCCATCCCACCCTTAAGAGACATATGCCATCACATTGATCTGATCCCTGGTGCATCACTACCGAACAAAGAAGGATACAAACTAACCCCTGATCAGAATGCAGATATTTCTATGAAAATGTGGGAGTTGTTAAACAATGGCATAATACAAAAGAGCCTAAGCCCATGTGTAGTACCTAGTGTGTTAGCACCCAAGAAGGATGGAAAGTGGAGGCTCTGAACTGACACCGGGGCTATAAACAATATCACAATCAGGTACAGATTCCCAATTCCTAGAATTGAAGACCTATTGGATTAGTTAGGTGGTGCATGTTTTATTTCTAAGATAGACCTTATTACAAATAATAGTCCACAAGACAACTGAGAGGGGGGTGAATCACTTGTGATATAGATTATTAAAATTTAAACTTTATAAACCAAAACTACAATGCAAATGATAATACAATAAATGCCAACAGAATAACACAATACTGATTGTCGAGGAAACCCTGTTAAAGGTAAAACCTCGGTGGGAATTATCACCCACAAATAATATACTGAGAGTATAGTATCCCTGTTAAAATATTTATCCATGCTAGGAGCTTATTACAACATTATAGTACACAGTCCCTATTAGGAGTCAAGAAAAGTAGTAGGCTCACTGCCTAGGCACACTGCCTAAAGAAGGTTAAATCCACCCTCAAGGATTCACAATTCGAACAAGTGTATATAGGAATATACAATCCAGTGAACTATTTGATAGAAATTGTCCTTGCTTGGTCGGTTCCAATGAAGTATTCTTATCACAAACTCTACTGATCTACATCCAACAGCAAACAAGCCTCGCAACTTTCCTTTTATTCCACTACTACTTCTTCTCAAAAGAAAAGATTACTCATATATACCCTATTACAATAATTTATTAGGTAAGCCAATTAAGCTTTCTTAATACACAAATAATTAATTAGGTCAGCCAATTAGGCTTCCCAATATACAAATAATTATATAACCCCTTGCTAAGATACACATGGTACCTATAATAAGTAAACATCATTTACAATCCACCAGGTATACTTCCAGATCCACAATCCACGCTCATAATTCATATTACACACTACATGTTTGAAGTCAGCCACCAAATAGGTCTCCTCCAGAATACACGCCACAATTGACGTCACCAGAATGCTCACGCCAATAGAACACAACCCAATATTCCATAATATGTCTATAGTCCCCCAATAAGCTCGCATCACCTAAAATATCTTCGCCAGTAAGATATACCCGAAACATAGAGACCTGCTCTGTCAAGCATCACAGTTACAGTCCAGAAACCAGTCTTCACCAAAGCAACTGTAACTACCACAATATGTAACATAAAGCCAAGTGACCTTAGGAATAAGGTCAACACACATCCTTCTTTATATAACCAACTTTGATCATTCTGAAACATCCGTACAGTGTCCGTACACTTTTGCCAGTCAAGTAACCAGTCTATTCTTTCCACAAAAATATATATTGTCATCAGTGACAAAACATGAATATCAATAGCATGATCAGTACCCAAAACTGATATCATTCAACAATCTCCCCCTTTGGCATTGATTGTAACATATGGGAAAATCCATCAACCCAAAATCAACTCAAAAATACATTCTCCTCTCAATACAATATTCTCAATATCCTCAACACAAATCTCCCCAAAATAGTAGGGATTTTCACATAGATTCCTTCCCCCTTTGGTAACAATGGCAAAGGGTGCCATAACTCATCTGTAATATTTTGTATCTTTTTCAAATCTTCATGTCCAACAACCAGGTGCAAGATCACCCAAATGTGCTCTAGTGTTCCTTCGATCACTCCCCCTGAGGAGTAGATCCATACATCAAGTCCAGAAAATGATATAGCTCTGAAATCCATTGGACTTATGCATACCAACATCAATCAATTATCACAAGGAGGGGCCCTGACCCCAAGCATGCTTCTGAGATACTCAAAAGCATCTTTTGGCAAAGGTTTTGTAAATATATCTGCTATTTGTTCCTTTGTGCTAATATATTCCAGTTTAATCTCTTTCTCTTCTACCTTCTCCCTCAAGAAATGATACTTAATAGAAATATGTTTAGTCTCTAAATGCATTACAAGATTATTTGGCATATTCACTATGCCGGTGTTATCACAATGGATAACCATTGGTTCTTCAAAAATTATTCTGATGTCCTTCAACATTTGTTTCATCCAAACAACTTGTGTGCAATTTATTGTAGCATCAACATACTCTGATTCAGCAGTAGATTGAGCAATGCAGTTCTTCTTCTTTATCAACCAAGAAACCAACCTTTTCCCAAGGAAAAATGCACCACCACTAGTACTCTTTCTGTCATCCACATTACCTACCCAATCAGCATCAGTATAAGCCTGTAAAATAAAATCATCTAATTTTTCATACCATAATCCATATTGTATTGTTCCTTTCAAATATCTAAAAATTATTTTCACAGTAGCAAGATGTGTCTCTTTAGGGTCACCTTGATACCTTGCCACAATACCAACTGCATTGATAATATCTGGTCTAGTATGAGTTAGATATTGTAGACCACCAATCATAGATCTATACTTTGTTTGAACTGCACTTTGGGTCTCACCATTACTAGTCAGTTTATGTATAGTCAACATAGGTGTTCCAACAGGTTTACAATCTTCCATTCCAAAATTCTTCAACATTTCCTTAAGATACTTGGTCTGAGATATAAAAATGCCATTCTTACTCTGATTAATTTTCAAACCAAGAAAAAATTTCATTTTACAAATCATTGACATCTCAAATTCATTTTCTATTTCTTTAGATAACTTCTTACTCATCTTATCATTGCCTCCAAAAATGATATCATCAACAAAAACTTCTATGATTAATATTCCATCTTCATAATTTCTTAAATATAAATTACTGTCTGCATTACCTTTTCTGAAACCAAGACGAAGTAGATACTTGTCTAGTCTTGCATACCATGTTCTAGGTGCTTGTTTCACTCCATATAATGATTTCTTCAGCTTACAAACCATGTCTTCATCCTTTTTCAAAGGAAAACCATTAGGTTGCTCAATGTAAACTTCTTCTTCCAGATCTCCATTCAAGAATGTTGATTTCACATCCATTTGATATACTTTAAAGTCTTTTTGTGCAACATAAGCAAGAAATAATGCTAGAGCTTCTAATCTAGCAACATGAGCAAATTTTTCTTCATATTCTATGCCTTCTTGTTGTGAGTAGCCTTTGCATACCAGTCTAGCCTTGTTTCTTACCACTGTTCCTTCCTCATCCATCTTATTTATGAAAACCCATTTTATACCTATCACATTTTTGTTCTTAGGCCTTGGAACCAATTCCCAAGTATTGTTTATCTTTATCTGTTCAAGTTCTTCTTCCATAGCTTTAGTCCAAGATTCATCTCTACATGCTTCATCAGTAGTCTTCAGATCAACTTGAGAAATCAAACAAATTTCATCTCTAATTCTAGCTCTAGTCATCATACCTTTATTTGAATCACCAATAATTTGATCTTTAGGATGGTTCTTCTTAAGATACCTCGGAGTCTTTGGAGTCTCAGTAACTTCACACTTCATCTTCAATTTCATTTTCAATCATCAAAGGTTCTTCAGGTTTAGTAGTGACCTCTTTCATCTTTGTAGTCTGATCACAGTCATACATTCTTTCCTGAATCTAAAGCTTTTCATCTATCCTCACATTGGCGCTTCCAATCAACTTCTTCAATCTTAGATTGAAACATTTATATGCTTTACTCTTAGTAGAATAACCATGAAAAATTCCTTCATCACTTCTAGCATCAAAATTCCCTATCTCATCATCTCTTTTGATATAACATTTACTTCCAAATATTCTGAAATATTTTATAGTAGGTGTATGATCAAACCATAATTCATAAGGATTCTTACTTGTACCTTCTCTGATATTAATTCTCTTCAAGGTGTACATAGCAGTGCCAACTGCTTCTCTCCAATGAACATGTGACACATTTCCTTCCAGAAACATAGTCCTTGCAACATCTAATATAGTTATGTTTCTTCGCTCTGCAATCACATTCTGTTGTGGAGTTCTAGGAGCTGATGTTTGTCTATATATTCCTGTAAAGGAAGAAAATTTGGTTATATGATGTATTGATTAGGGGTATATTTCCTTAACCTTTACATATAATTTAGTTTTTGTTATGTATATGTGATATTGTATTGTGATTAAGCATATAGGGGGGAGGAAGATAAGATGTTCCTCTTTTATCCCCAAATGCACAAATGAAAGATCCAAATTGATTAACCCTAAAGAAGGATCAATGCACAAGTGAATCAATCATTTGGAAATGGGAGAAAGGAAGAAGATCTTAAATTCTATTTTATTATTAAGTAGATATGATATATGATAGTAATTGAAAAGGATGAGAGGAAGTACTAACCTTAAAGAATTACAGATCAAAGAATGTTGTTTTCTGAGGTCTGTACTCTATTTTTGGAAAATATGAAGTATGATCTGGAACCAGAACACAAAGACGAACAAAAACTAGAAATATTTTTATGATCTGATACCATCTTAAGAAAAAGGTCAACCTTGACCTAATAATCTCACTGCTGACCCAATAATATTGACCCTGACCTGCACAGGTTGTGACCAAAAATCTGTTCGCGGATACCGATAGTTCACTAAAAAGGCTATCCAGATCTGAGCTCAAATCTACAGTCCTGAACTTGTACCTGCAAGAAAAAGAGATTTTTTTGTTGGGGGGGGGAGGGGATTGCCTTGGTCAAACCCCGGTTTTGGAATTAACCTCAAATATATAATATTGAAACTGCAGAAGTAAACAAAGTAAATGCATAATTTCACCTTGCTTGTAAAAGTCCTTGTGGAGGATTTGAATCCTTGAATCCACAAGTATGTATGCACCAACGGATCTAGAATTTAGAATCTAGGATGTCTTCAATCAATTGCTTGTATATCTCCAACACCAAATCTTGAATGGGTTCTTGATTATGAAGAGGCTTGGAAGAAGATGGATGGAGATATCACCAAAAGGGCACCTATGTAGCTTGAATCCTTCAATGGCCTCCCATGGATCTCTTTGATGAATGCTTGATGATGGATGAATCCTTGCTTCAAATATTACTTGATTGCTTTCTTTAATCTTCACTTGATGATGCTTCTCAATTGCTCAAGGATGCTTAGTATCACCTAGTTGATTATGCTTAGAGAAAATGAGAGGAGAAAACTTCCTTTTATATGAAATTAGGGCACAATATTCTAAGGAGGCCGACATAGGAGAATTAAATTACCATTAAATCCTTTACCCCTAGGAGAGGACCTATGTTAAATATAATTTAGGAATCATCGCTTCATAACCCGAAACAGCAAACCCAGAAGTGGGAATTAACCTTTTCAAAGACCGACATCTGAAAACTGTGGGACCCTAAAATATGGACACTGGGTCAAGGTGGAGGTCGACCTTGACCTAGGTCAAGGTTGAGTTTGACATAGACCCAAAAGTTTGACCCTGACCCTGAGGTCAAAGATCTCAGATGTGCAGTCTAGAATGCCAGAAATTGGCTAGATAAAGGTGGAGAATTGGGGCAGAACAGGGGGAAATCTAGGTCTAAATCAGGAACCCATTCAAGGTGCTTGACATGACCCCAAAACCACTTACTCAAAAGGCTAAACCAGTCTACAATGGAAGTGCTTCCATTTTTTGACTATACATTTAGCCCCCACTTTAGCAAGAGTATGGACTCAACACAAACTCTTGGTAAAGGAGATCATAAAGAACAGA
>MU227804.1:3613602-3625988 GCA_018584345.1 Thuja plicata
GAGATCCATGTAAATTTAAACTGGAGGGATCAAGAGATCCTAAAAAGTAAAATAAAATGTAAAATGTCCATGCTTTAAGGATTAGTTTTTAATCCATAAAGGGAAAAAGTTTTAAGTGCTTGAAAATGTTTTGAACATTTGTGTGTGTGCAAAAAGTGAGTAGAGTGTATGCCCCCACGTTAAAGTCATTGCTAACACTTTAACATGAGCAATGACTTGAACAGAAACATAAACAACTCTACGGATTATGTTTCCACTACGAGATGCCCCCAAATGAAGACAAATCAAGGGAAATAAAACATAAACATACATAAGAACACAGAAGGGATCTACCTACAGTGGGTTCAGTATGATCATAAGATAACATGTAAATATAAATATGATATAATTGCAAATGAATTGAGATCATTCCCCAAAGAAAGTAGAACTACAATCACAATGGAGGAAAGAAACTTAAGAGTTACGAAGAGGAATCTTTTCAGACCAAAACCTGGAGACCAAAAAGAATCAGTGCTACCATGTCGCAGATCCAAGAAAATTATACAAGGGAAACTTTTATGAACAATGGCACAAGTACAACATAACATAGAAACAACATATAAAATAATAGAGATACATATAGATGAATTGTACAACAGGTTTGAATCTTTTATCACCTTGCACCAACAAAGTAACAAGGGTCGTATAAAAGAATCTAACAAACATTTAGCAAACACATTACGAGAGAAGCACAGTACAACATGCAAACACAAAAATGGCTACCATGAAGGATAGGCCAATCAGGCGCATCGCCTACTCTCCCTATCTTGGTTTATATCAGTTAGGGTAGGTGGGCAACTTGCAAGAGGGAATATATCCAATATAGTAGGAATGATAGCCAGTTCCAAACAAGGATCCTCTTGAGAATCGCATTGCTCGATACTAGGTGTAATTGTCAATTGAGTTGAAAGCATATGAGGTAACTTAGTGTCAAGATCAATGGTCTCATATTCATCACTAAGATCAATAGGATCATCTAAAGTATCTTCTTCATTAAGATTAATTGAAATGGGATCTAAGATGTGAATAGGATCATCACAATCATTCATCTTAACATCCTTATGAATATCGACTTCTTTCGACACATCAGGCATAGGTTGGTCAAAAGTAGGCAAAGAGTTTTGAAGAAGAGAAGCACGAGCCCTAGCATTAGCTCTACACTTCTTACAATGTTCATTAGCAGATTTATTGCATTTTGCTTTGCTTAACACATGTTAAGAACTAGGAGGAATGACCACAGATTCCTTCACAGGTTCTATAAGATGATTCTTAATGGGTTGTAATGAAACAGTAGAAGTTTGATTATTATAATTAGAAGTAATGGCTAAAGGAGGTATGGAAGGAGTAGGCAAAAGACCATGGTTGAGATCTATCAGAGGCATGCTTAACTCAGTAATTTTGTGATGTTTGTAAGCTTGATATGAGTGAAAAAGATGATCAGGGCGAGGAGGACATGAGTTAGGTAATGAAGGCCAAAAGAAATCAAGAGTAGCACAATCTTTAGGCCTAGAAGGTTGATACAAACTATGATTAGTCATTTTGACTTCTCCATTATGAATGAACTTAAGACATTTATGAATGGGAGAAGAAATAGCATGCATAGCAGTTATCCACAGTAAACCAAATTTGATTTGGAATTGATCAAAAGTAGGAATAACAACGAAGGTAGTATCTACAACTTTACCACAAAGTTCCACTGGTAAGTTGATAGAACCAAGTGCAGGATAAAGAAAACCATTACAAGTTTGGATCCATGCATCAGATGGATCATAGAAATCACATCGTAAGTTTTTCATAAAAAGATTTTCCTCAGTAATGACATTTATTAAAGATGTGGGATCAACAAGACAACCATTAGTAGGTATCTTAGCAATCCTAGCACAGATATAAAGGGGATCATCGGGAGCCTTGATCATTTCAGAATCATCAAAGGTGATTAAAAGGTCCCTGGGTCGCTTATCCTTAGTTTTCTTTTGAGTTTTAGGTGGAATGGGAAGTTGAAGTAGAGGTGAAGGATCATGAACAGTAGGTTGAGATGAAACGACACTCTCCACATGATTAACAGTGTGATTAAGATCATCCATCTTTGAATCATAAACAATATCCATAGAAGATGGTTGAGCTATGGTATTAGTATCATGTGTAGGTAAAGGATTCGTATAGATTTGAAGGTTTTGATTAGGAGGAGAAACAAATTTATTCCCACTACCCTCAAAATTATCAAAAGACAAAGCCTTAGAATCAATTAAATCTTGAATTTTATGCTTTAGAGAATAACATTTTTCAGTATCATGACCATTTTAGCGATGGTATTGACAAAAAGATTTAGAATCGAAGGATTTGGATGCTATCGTGGTAGGGAGAAGAGGTTGAATAGGAGGCAAGGTAATCATATTAGCACTTAACAACCTACTCATTATAGAATGCAAAGTTTCAGAGAGAGGAGTAAACGTACGATTCATACAAAAAGCAATGGATGCAGAAGTGACATTATTGGATGTAACAACAACTTGATCAACAACCACATTCATTTGTTTATTAATATTGACATAGTTTTTATGTTTCTGAAACTTATTAGGATTAGGAGCATTGTCACTCTTATCAACTGGAACAGGAGCCATTGGAGTGTTGCTCTCAAATTGACTCACTTGTAACCGATAATGGTGAAGTGCTGCACAAAGTTGTTGAAAAGAGGTAAATTCAGTAAGCAGAATCTTATCTCTAATATCCTTTTGTAAATTTGAAATAAACATGTGTTGAATATCAATATCAAGAACAGGATAAGAAATATGAGCATACAAATGTTTAAATCTACCAATGAAATCAGTCAATTTTTCCTTAATGTTTTATTTACAATGTATTAAATCAGTTAAGGAAACTTGTGGACCAATGTTATTTTGAAATTGTTGGATAAAGGTATTAAAGCAAGTTTAGGAAAAGAATCAATTGAATAAGGAGGTAAAGAAAAATACCATTGCAAATCTTTATCATGAAAATTTCTAGCAAACAATTTAGCTAAAATCCTATGGTCATGAGCATAATCACTACAAAGGATTTGAAATGTTTTAACATGAGTGACAGGATCGCCTTTACCATTGTAATTCTCAAGACGAGGCATATTGTCTTGTTGAGGGACAACAACACGAATGATGTCTAAGGATAAAGGACTACCCATGTCACATGTAGGAATGCTAAACTTGGATTGGGTTAAAGTTGCAAGTTGTTGTTGTAAAGATGACACGGTTTGAGCCAAACTAATAATTGTGGAATCATTAGAGGAAACAAGTGGCATAGAATTATTAGGAACACTAGGGAAAGTGTAGGAAGTAGTAGGAATAGAAGACACAACTGGTGGAACATTAGGAACCACAGTTGGAAGGGGATTATAATAAGTAAAAGGTACACCATGATATGAAGGTTGTGAGGTAGGTAAAGATACCGAAGGAGCACTCATAGGAATAGATGCAATTGGGATAGATGTAGTCATCAAAGGAGGAGTATAAGTAGGAATGCTAGATAAAGGAACAGAAGAAGGTCCCTCACTAGTGATAGGAGGTGTATATCCTAACTCTTGAGCCTCTTGAGCCAAAGGTTTAACATTTGAATGCACAAGATGATTAAGACCACGAAAGAAGTTAACACCTTGATCATTATCACAGAGGAATTTCTTAATAGCCTCTATAGATTGGATGGAATCTTGATTATGGTTTTCTTGGATGAGCCAATTTCCCATTTTATCAAGTTTGGTTGAGAGTTTTTGCACTTGTTTAGGAGGAACTCTTAAGGCATCATCCTCATCATGAGATGAGTGAGAAGAGTTACGCTCCATAGAAGGATTGGAATCATCTGTTATCAAGTTATCATCTAGGATCCTAAGGAAAGGAGAGGAAGACTCGGGATCAAAGGAACCCATAAGTCTACGAATTCTTCTAACCAGGATACTATATGTAGGACTAGAAGAGGTAAAGCTCATACACCAATACAATGCAAATGAACTAACACAATATTATTGATTTATGAATTTTAAATGTAATTGAAAGAACATGCAAGATCTAGCATAAATATGCATATCTAACACCAAAAAGAAAGAGTTGTCTATCGCGGTTCACCAAAATGTAAAGGAAGAAAATTTGGTTATATGATGTATTGATTATGGGTGTATTTCCTTAACCTTTACATTTAATTTAGTTTTTGTTATGTATATGTGATATTGTATTGTGATTAAGCATATAGGGGGAAGGAAGATAATATGTTCCTCTTTTATCCCCAAATGTACAAATGAAAGATCCAAATTGATTAACCCTAAACAAGGATCAATGCACAAGTGAATCAATCATTTGGAAATGGGAGAAAGGAAGAAGATCTTAAATTTTTTATTATTATTAAGTAGATATGATATATGATAGTAATTGAAAAGGATGAGAGGAAGTACTAACCTTAAAGAATTGCAGATCAAAGAATGCTATTTTCTGAGGTCTGTACTCTGTTTCTGGAAAATTTGAAGTATGATCTGGAACCGGAACGCAGAGACGAACAAAACCCAAAAATATTTTTCTGATCTGACACTGTCTTAAGAAAAAGGTTGACCTTGACCCAATAATCTCACTGCTGACCCAATAATCTCAACCCTGACCTGCACAGGTGCGACTGAAAATCTGTTCGCGGATCCCGATAGTTCGTTGAAAAGGGTATCCAGATCTAAGCTCAAATCTACAGTCCTGAACCTATACCTACAAGAAAAAGAGATTTTTTTTTTGGGGAGGAGGGGTTTGCCTTGGTCAAACCCCAGTTTTGGAATTAACCTCAAATATGTAATATTGAAATTGTAGAAGTAAACAAAGTAAATGCATAAATTCACCTTGCTTGTAAAAGTCCTTGTGGAGGATTCGAATCCTTGAATCCACAAGTATGTATGCACCAATGGATATAGAATTTAGAATCTAGGATGTCTTCAATCAATTGCTTGTAGATCTCCAACACCAAATATTGAATGGGTTCTTGATTATGAAGAGGCTTGGAAGAAGATGGATGGAGATATCACCAAAAGGGCACCTATGTAGCTTGAATCCTTCAATGGCCTCCCATGGACCTCTTTGATGAATGCTTGATGATGGATGAATCCTTGCTTCAAATCTTACTTGATTTCTTGCTTTAATCTTCACTTGATGATGCTTCTCAATTGCTCAAGGATGCTTAGTATCACCTAGTTGATTATGCTTAGAGAAAATGAGAGGAGAAAACTTCCTTTTATATGAAATTAGGGCACAATCTTATAAGGAGGCTGACATAGGAGAATTAAATTCCCATTAAAGCCTTTAACCCTAGGAGAGGACCTATGTTAAATATAATTTAGGAATCATCACTTCAGAACCCGAAACAACTGACCTGGAAGCGGGAATTAACCTTTTCAAAGACCAACATCTGGAAACTGTGGGACCCTGAAATCTGGACCCTGAGTCAAGGTTGAGGTCAAAATTGACCTAGGTTAGGGGTGAGATCAACCTTGACCTAGGTTAGGGTTGAGGTTGACATAGACCCAAAAGTTTGACCCTGACCCTGAGGTCAAAGATCTCAGATTTGCAGTCCAGAATGCCAAAAATTGGCTAGAGAAAGGTGGAGAATTGGAGCAGAATAGGGGGAAAGCCAGGTCTAAATCAGGAACCCATTTAAGGTGCTTGACATGACCCAAAAACCACTTACTTAGAAGGATAAGCTAATCTATAATGGAAGTGCTTCTATTTTTCGACTATACAATTCCATGTTCTTCACAGTAGGTATTAAATAAGTCTGATGTAAACTCTCCACCTCTGTCTGATCTCAAACATTTTGTCTTCAAACCAGATTCATTCTCAACTTTTTCTTTAAATAAATTTAATTTTTCAAATGCTTCATATTTCTCTCTCAAATATGTAACCCACATCATTCTAGAAAAGTCACCAACAAAAAGTATAAAGTACCTTTCACCATAATATGATCTTGTTCTTGTAGGACCACACAGATCTGTATGCACTAGATCCAACTTCCATTTTGCTGAATAAGATTTTCTTTTAAAACTGCTTCTGGTCTGCTTTCCCATAACACACTCTCTACACATAGTGTTAGATGGCTTTAAAATCTTAGATAGATCTCTCACAACATTAGTCATACTTTCCTTCATAGTGTTATCAAAGTTAACATGAGAAAATCATCTATGCAATAGACAACTATCATCAACATTCATAATAAAACAAGTAGCTTCAGAAGTATTTAATTCAAATAAATTACCTCTAGATTTAGTACCAGATGCGATCAAATCTCCTTATTTACTTTTGATAGAGAATTTCCTATTAATGAATTTCAACTGATAAACTTTGTCCACTAACTATCCAACACTCAACAGATTATGTTTAAGTCCATCAACAAGTAATACATTATCAGTATTAGTTTTTCCATCCAGAGAAATAGATCCAACTCCAATGATAAGTTTAGGAGTATTGTCACCAAATCTAACAACACCACTAGCATATCTTTTCAAACTCATAAATTTGTTTTTATCTCCAGTCATATGATGTGAACAACCACTGTCTATAACCCATTCAAATTTCTTTTCAACACGAGATACTAAGGATTTTTCCTCATGTATAGGTTCATCACCCTTTATAGCAATAAATATAATTTCATCATAGTCACCATCATCATCCAAAATACCCTCACTAGCATAATAACATTCCTTTTCTTTAGGATACTTCAATTTGTAAAACTTAGGTTTGTGCTTAGGAACCCTTGTAGGACATCTAGATGCAAAATGACCAATCTTGTTACATGAAAAATATTTCAAAGGTAATTTGCCTTCAAATTTACCCTTACCTTTCTTCTCTCTTCTAGTGATCAATGCTACCACTTCATCTAGTTTTATTTCTTCCTCCTGTATCTGTCCCCATTCCTTAGCATATTCTCCAAACTCTTCTCTTAGGTCATAATTGCTGGTGCTCACAATTGCAGATAAGGTCTTTTTGTTCTTATGCATGGTTGCCTTGAATGCTGACTCAACTTTAGGTAAAGTATCTCCCAATTCAGCGGCCTCAAAATTAGTTAGCTTTCCAATCAACATCTCTCTAGTTAAGTTTGGTGTCAAAGGTATAATCTCATCTACAACTTGTACTTTGGTTCTATAAGCAGGTGTCAAGGATCTGAGTATCTTTTCAATAACTTCTTCCTCACTGTAAGTACTTCCAGATTTTGTAATGCCAGTAACCACTTCATTAATTCCCTGTCCATATGCCCCAATGTTCTCATCTTCTCTTATCTTTAGTGATTCCATCTTTGTCTTCCAGTTCTATAGGTTTGCCTATTTTGTAAATTTGTCTCCTATATATAGTGCTTCCAATCTTGTCTAGATATCATGTGCAGAATCCAAATCTTTTACTTTTGCAAATTCACCTTCAGAAAGTATGTTGATCAATGATTCCCTTTCAACCATATTACATGAAAATAACTTCTTTTCATCTTTAGTGGCCTTCTCCAGTTCATCCTCAGATGCTATCTTCTCATTCTTCTCTGTGATCATCCAGTAGTCAAGTCCCAAACATAGCAAATGTGTTCTCATCTTGTTCTACCAACTGTCAAAGTTTTCAGGATCAAATTTCAGACTATCCTTCCTATAGTAATACATCTTCAGGATCACCTCAAGCTGTTAAGATTTCTCTCTAAGCACCAGTAGCTTTGATACCAATTGTTAGGAATAATATTCCATAAGACAAGTGAGAGGGGGGGGGGGGNGGGTGAATCAGTTTTGATATAGATTATTAAACTTTAAACTTTATAAACCAAAACTGTAATGCAAATGATAATATAGTAAATGCCAACATAATAACACAATACTTGTTGTCGAGGAAACCCTGTTAAAGGTAACACCATAGTGGGAATTAACACCCACAAATAATGTACTGAGAGTATAGTATCCCTGTTAAAAGATTTAGCCCTGGTAGGAGCTTATTACAACATTACAGTACACAGTCCATGTTAGGAGACAAACCCTGTTAGGAGTCAAGAAAATTAGTAGGCATACTACCCAAAGAAGGTTAAAGCCACCCTTAAGGATTCACAATCCAAACAAGTGTATATAGGAATATACCATCCAATGAACTATCTGATAGCAACAACCTTTGCTTGGTCAGTTCCAATGAAGTATTCTTATCAAAAACTCTGCTCTACATCCAGCAACAAACAAGCCTCGTAGCTTTCCTTTTCTTCCACTACTACTTCACAAAAGAAAAAATTACTCATATATACCCTATGACAATAATTTATTAGGGCGGCCAATTAAGCTTTCCTAATATACAAATAATTAATTAGGTCAGACAATTAGGCTTTCCCAATATACAAATAATTATATAACCCCTTGCTAAGATACACACGACACTTATAACAAGTAAACATCATTTACAATCCATCAGTTATACTTCCAGATCTGCAATCCACGCTCACAATTCATATTACACGCTACATGTCTAAAGTCGTCCACCAAATAGGTCTCCTCCAGAATACACACCACAACTAACGTCACCAGAATGGTCACACCAATCGAACACAACCTCATATTCTATAATATGTCTACAATCCTCCAATAAGCTTGCATCACCTGAAATATCTTCGCTAGTAAGATATACCTGAAACACAGAGACCTACTATGTCAAGCATCACAGTTACAGTCCAGAAACCAGTCTTCACCAAAACAACTATAACAACCACAATATGTAACATAAAGCCAAGCGACCTTACGAATAAGTTCAACACACATCCTTCTTCATATAACCAACTTTGATCATTCTGAAACATCCATATAGTGTCCGTACACTTTTGCCAGTCAAGTAACCAGTCTTTTATTTCCACAGAAACATATGTTGACATCAGTGAAAAAACATGAATATCAACAACATGATCATTACCCAAAATTGATATCATCCAACAGACCTTAAGTCAGGCTATCATCAAATCAAGATAAGACCAGGAGATGAGTGGAAGACAACTTTTAAAACCATTGAAGGATTGTATGAATGGATTGTAATGTCATTTGGTCTCAGTAATGCACCGAGTACATTTATGAGATTAATGAATGAAGTATTCCATGATTTCATTGGAAAATTCATTCTTGTATACATGGATGAGATACTTGTTTTTAGTAGGTCAAAGCAAGAGCATTTGGATCATCTTAACCAATTCCTAAGAAGGCTTCATGAACACCAATTTATGATAAATTTCAAGATGTGTGTTTTTATGGAGGAGGAGCTAACATACCTTGGTTTTGTCATTTCAAAAGGGACATCAAAGATGGATCCAGAAAAGGTGGATGCAATTCTAAGTTGGCCAAACCCAAGGACATCAGGAGAAGTTAGAAGCTTTCATGGCTTAGCAACCTTCTATAGGAAATTCATTAATAATTTCAGTCATATCTGTGCACCATTGTTGGACACCATGAAGGGAGGTAAAAAGGTAAAGTTTGAATGGAATACTAGAGTAGATGAGGCATTTGAATGTCTCAAGAATAGGGTAGCACAATTTCCTATTCCGACCCTTCCTAATTTCAATAAACTTCTCACTCTAGATTCTGATGCAATAAATCTAGCCATTTGGGTAGTACTTAGCCAAGAGGGACGACCTATTTCTTTCTTTTTAGAGAAGCTTAATGAGGCTAAGAAGAAGTATAGCATCTATGACCTGGAACTATATGTGATGGTCCAAGTAATTAAAAAGTGGAGACACTACCTTATGCCCAAGGAATTCATTGTCTTCACTAATAACCATGCCTTAAGTTATCTAAATGGACAGGAGAAACTAAGTTGCTGACACATGAAGTGGGTGGAACAGTTACAAGCTTACACTTTCACCATTAAGCATAAAAAGGGACAAACAAACAAGGTGGCAGATGCTCTCATTAGGAGATACAATTTGATCCAAGAAATGTAGGTACACAACATAGGGATTGATGCCCTTAAGGAATTGTAAAAAAATGATCCTGTTATGCCCTGCATACCTGTCCCTACATTTTGTGTGCAAAATGTTGGGTCCCCTCTTTTTGCTTTTGGCTCTTGCCTTGTTTTCTTTGTCTTTGTTTCTTTTGTTTTCTTCTCTGGGTTTTCCTTCCTGTGAGGTTTGTTTTGTTTTCACTTTTTGTCTTTCGTGTCTCCGGGACCCGGTCCCAGAGTTGGTTGTCTCCTTTCGAGAGCCAGATTCTGGACTCCAGGATTCTTTTCCATGATGTATCCTTCTTGTAAGGAGACATGGTTGTTCAGAATCCCCGGGCCTTGAGTCCAGAGGGTCGCCTATTTTGAAGTTTGCAGGAAAGAGGGTAACTTTCTTTTTACCTCAGGTATAAATAAGAATTACATGTCACTTTTGCAGTTACCACGATTAAAATACTTAGAGTTTCAGAGCGATTCCTTGGTGATTTGAGTGCGATTAAGTGCGAATTTCTCTGAGCTTAGTGGATAACTACGAGTCGATTGTTGGTAGCTGTTCGTGAGCGTTGGATTCCCAGGTAGGCCTTCTGGTTCTTGCTTTCATTTTGTTTGTTTTTGTTTTGTTTTGTTCTATGTGTTTGTTCTAAATCTAGTTTTTGTGTTTCCTGCTTCTGGTTTGCCACCCGTTGGTGGGTCAGCTCTGCCAAAGGGTTATCCACCCTCTGTGCAGCTGTAGGATAATGTACATTCTTTATTTTGTTTTAGGGTAGCTGCTGTACATCGTGTTTATTCTGTTTATGCTGTGAATGATGTATTTTTTTGTATATTTCCTATGTATATGCTTCAGCCCTCGGCCCTCCTGTATTTTATGTATATATGTCCTATATATCCCTCAAAGCTCACAAGTTCTTCACACTTTATCATGCATTTTTGACTTCCTAAAGTCGAGCTCGTCGAGATAGAGTCACCACGGTTCGAACTCGACACCTCACTGGTTCAAACCATAGCATCTTTCTCTCTCTTTAATCTTGTCGCATTGATGGCGGGATTAATTTCCCACGTATGAGCATTTAAATTTGTCCAGTTCGACATTTATTTTTGCCCCGTGTCGGCCCACTTGTCCTAATTAATGCCATAACTATCTTTACGTCACCTGCCATCTTACCACATGCCAATGCACATCGACCAAAGTATGGCTCATCGCTAGTCACATCGGCAATGGCTAGTTTGACCAGACTCCGGACCTCCAGCGGGACCCTGTCTTCTGCTTCTCCTTGCCACCTTGTCAGCAAAATCTCTAGAATGATAAGTCATGTTCCTTCTAGATACTCTGGAAATTTTGATATACGTACTAACACTTGTCTAACAGGTGCGGGTTTGTGAAGAATCTCCCGGAGTTATAATTTATGTTTATATATGTCCTAACGGTCCTCCGGTCTTGCAGGTTGCAGATAGATTGATTGAAGATGTCTGATGATTTTGCTCCTCCTGATAGTCCGGAATTGCCCACCACCTCTACCCGGGCAGCTACAAATTCAAAGATGGAAAGAATGTTAGCGAAGCTGCCTTTGACATCCAAGTACCAAAAGGACAGAGGTATTGGGGGGTCCAAGATAGACTCCAAGGTCCAGGAAATAATGGACCCGAATCCCGGGACTTGGGCTAAATTACAAGGTTTAATCCAGGCCATTTACAGGTTAAAGGCTGAAGGAGATAAGATAGCCACTTGCTTAGCTACCTCCGGCATCATAAAGGCCACAAACTTTCCATGTGCGGTGCAGTCACCAGAACTAATAATGCATCTAGCAGTACTGTATAATGCAACCACTCACTCAGTTATGCTCCTGGATCCCTGACCACTACAATATCCCACCACAATTGTCACATTGGATGCTCCCACCTTTGCTTCTAGGTTGGGAATTCCTCAGTTCAAGGGGTCCACCGTCATCACTAGGGCCAAATAATTAAAGGAATTCGGTGATGCCGAAATCATTTCCCAGCAACATCTTAACAGTCAGTGGTTGAAGTCTCCAAAGCGAGACTACAAGAGAATGAAGTTAGAAATTCCCCACGGGGATTTCAAGGAGCCCATTCAAGCAGGCATTATATTTCTATGTAGGATCTTCGGATGGACCCATGCCCAAGAATTCTCGGCGTGGATGTATTATTTCCTATATTGCATCACAACACACAACAGGACATTCAACTGGGCAACCATTATATCTAACCATGTGGATACACAAATGAGGACCGTTGCCCAAAATTCCCAATTCTACATGACATCATATGTGTATGCACCCTAAAATGGTCGCCTAGACTTTGGGCCCCATTTTATTATTTTATCAATTTATCAAATCCCTGAATCAATATTTTCAAATATCAACAATATCAATTATATCAATTTCCTTG
>MU227804.1:3626535-3644422 GCA_018584345.1 Thuja plicata
TTAGTTGCATATTAGCTTAGTTTCCTTTTATGCAATAGAATAATCTCACATAGTCTAAATAGGAAGGCTTAGTAACACTTGTTCTTTCCTTTCATAGATTAGTTGCATTGTACTTTCATTTTCATAGACTACCTTGCATTATCATTTAGATTTGCATTACATTGCATACATTTGTTTTCATTGGAGATATTGGCATTCTTGCCCTTGTTTTCACTGTGAATCTCTCATTGTATGGTTTATTGGCAAGGTCATGAGTTTATAGCTCTAGCTGAGAGCAATTTTACAAATCTTCCAACTCCATGCATAGGGAGCTATAGATTGATTTGTGAGGGCTCATTCTTGAGTTTCCTTGCATGTTAGGATTCATAGAAGTGCACTACTTTTTGTGTGTACAATATGTGCTCTGGGCATTAGCACAACAAAGGCTGACTTTTCAAGGTCTGGGAACAGCTGGGGAGCTCAAAAATAGTGTGGGCCAAGTCACACCTTGGGACCATTATCCCCAACTGCAGTGGGAGCTCAGTTTCCTGAACTTCTGCTGGGTAAATGACGCCTTCATTTACCATAACATTCTCACACTTACCCAAGATTCTGGGTACCGCCTCTCACAGGCGGCAATGATGCTGGTTAACTCCTACAGCCAGTACTTCATTCAGTTCTGACATCATACTTACATAAGGGTAACAGGCTTCAATGGGAAGCCCCATCTTCTTCCCCAGTATTGTGGGGATAGAATCATTCTATTAGAGTTTTGTAGGCAAATGATGGATCTGCATGCCTTCTTCACATTGAAGAAGGTCATCAATGTCCCATTCCCTTTCTCTTGTGGGAATTATACATGCAGCCTTGCCACGGCTCGGGAGGTAGATAACGAATTGAAAACCTTGGGACTGGTTGAAGTCAACCACGCCCAGAGAAATTATGATCCTCGTGGAAATATTACTGCAACATTACCTTGGTCGACCCCACCGCATAAGGAGGATATTGAAGATTTCTGGGCGTACTGCTAGGATATTTTTGATCTTCGAGCCCAAAAAAATACAAGGATGAGCAAAGGGCTCATGGAAACACTGGACCTTCAGACTTTCCCGAAGGGTTTCAAAGTTGGCAGGCCGCTGGAAGATCCAGCATACAGAGGACAGGGGCTAGATACATTAGACCTCCCTCCAGTGGATTGGGCCACTCTGGAGGATTTAACAATTGAAGGGGTATGCCGCCCCATCATAGAGGAAAGTCATAGATACTTTGCCCGGGTGTGCCCCAAGAGCACCCAAAAGAAATCAAAGGTCAAGAAGACCATTCCCTCTTCAGTCGACGCTGGACCTTCTCCGCCCGCTGCGGCCACTGAAGAAAGTATAAGTAAAGGGAGAGAGAAAGAGAGAGTCCAGGTGCCCAAGGTGCCTCCTTAGATGCCCACTCTTTTGATGGCCCATCTGCATGAGAAAATGGAAGTGGCAAAGCTGGCTAGCTAGCAAATTAGCATGCAAGTATCCGTCGGCCTCCCAATCACTCCAACGACATCTGCTCTCCCGACGGGGCGCCCTTTGCTAGCAACAATGATGAACATACAAACTTTCGTTGAGGCGGAGTCTACCAGTATTCTAGACACCGAGGCTTCACTCACAAGGAGAAAGAAAATAGCTATGACCCCTGTACCAAGCGCCGCCCTTGGTATGCCAGAGAGGCCCCCAGTGGATGTAAGTTCAGATTCTCCCGAATCGGAGGATATTTTAGACTCCTCTCTACCACACGATGATTTTGATGATACCTTCTTGGTGGAGGAGCTTTTGGAGATTTAGTAGGGTGTTAGTCATGCGGTGGAAGAAATTGAGGCTCAGGATAAAGAATAAGTCCCTGTAGAGGAAGAAATTCCAATAGAAAAGGATATATAAGAGCAAGAGGCTCAGGAAGAGATTCAGACAGAACTTGAGCAGGGAAGAATACCGGTCCAGGAGACCATAGATTTGCGAAGGCAGACCACAAATGAGCAACCGATGGTCAGAGAAATTGGACCTAAGGGAACAACCGTACCTCCAACCATCATGCTCCAGGTGCCTTTGATAACTACGGGTGACCAAGTGCCCCAGAGCACTTTCGGTGAGGTAGTATCGGCGACCGCCTTGTTAAAATTTGGCCAACGACCTCAACCACCTCCAGAAGATGTCCCGGTGGAGGAAAATATCGCAGTACATGAGGCCAATAAGGCCCAGGAACAACAGCAGCAAATGGACCAAGAGGTCCCAGATGAATAAAATGAAGAGGCTGCTGATACCACCAGGGAAGACGAAGTCCCTGAAAATACAGAGACTGAGATCGGGGAAAAGATCCTGGGTGACATTGCAGAGGACGCCAACATGGCAGAAAATATAGAAGATTCTGGAGAATAGGAGACAAGAAAAGAACAAGAACAAGAACAAGAACAAGGAGAACCAAATAGGAGCAATAAAAAGATCCCGAAGATAACGTACACTCCGAGAATGAGCCACCAGATTCTGAAAGGGATCCTAATGAACAGATATTGGCAGCAAGGTCATCCCAGCCGCCCCAATGTCTGGTAGAATCTAAGAAAAGGAAATCCCTAGCGGCGGCCACAAGCGCTCCACTCTCATTGGCTGAGATGATGGCCAGGAATGCCGAGGTGAAGAAGCCCAAGAAGGCGCGGGTTGTCCATACTCTTTGAACCAACGCAGCAGGCAGTACTATTGCGGTTATCGCAACACCCCTAGCAAACATAGATGTAGTGGCTGTAAGGCCCGAAGACTACAATATAACAGAGGTAGAATTGGGGAAGAGAAACAAGCAAGGAAAATTGGACTTGCTGAAAGAGGCTACCAAGGCGATAGAGGCCCGATACATAAAGCAGGGCCAGAAGCTGCAAGAGGAAAGAGAAACAAATGCCAATCTCCTCACACTTTTGGCAGAACTAACATGACCTTTAGCCGAAGTCTTCCCCGGAACCCCCTCTTCCGGATTACTGCTTGCATAGGGCGATGTGGACTCTCTATGCATAATGAAGAAGAACACGCAAGCAGTAGATGGGTGGGCAGCCGAATAGGTCACAACAATGAAAGAATTTTTAGCGGTGTCCCTCCCAGACCTCTACAGGGTTGATCTCGTCCTCAGCCATGCAAAAAGCTCTGCTCAAATATGGGAGAAAGACCTGGAGAAATATGAGAAGTGGAAAGTCGGGTTAGAAGAGATCCGTATCCTAGGCGAGGAGGTTGCCACAGAGTCTGATATTTTGGGAGAAGAATCATATGATTCCCTCCAGGTCCAGTACTCTAGACTTGCCCTCAAAATTGAGGTTTGCAAGGAACTGGTTAAGACCTTAAAAGAGAAGTTGACAGCTACCTAATATCCCTTGGGTTTATTCAAGACATTCATGGTTGGGGTATCACAAGTTGATCCCTTCACCACCAAAACATGTACCCTAGAGGACTATGTCCTAAGCAAGTTCGACGAGCGCATGGAGTCACTGTATCTACCAGCTGGAGATTTTGACCAGGGCCGGCTGTCCAGATTGTCAAAGACCATGATCCGGTCACATGATGCCATCAAGATGTTGGACGAATTCCGTAGCGGGGCCGAAGAAGTTGAGGAAGCATTGGAGGCTGTCCGCAGCAGGTGGGATAGCATCTGAGGCGTAGATAAGGAAAGCCTAAGCCAAGTGTTGGAAGCTTGGGAAAAATCATGAAGTAGTAAAATTCTTCGGATTTCGAAGAATCCAACCAACACCATGTTTTGTATTCTTTATTCTTTTGGAACACAAGTTCCTAGATCCCAAAGTTCTGGATCCTACATTTTTGAATTCTTCACATGACCCGTGTCTCGGTTCCCAAGGCTGACTGGTCACTTTAAGAGTAGTTAATGAAAGTTGTCAGAAGATGGGTAACTACAACAAGGCACGTCAGCTCAACAAGAGGTTTTTTGACAGATGGTCTTCCCAAGGCGTCATTTCAACATTACACCTGGCACATCAGAGATAGTGAGCCGCCCTCCCATTTATGAGGCATGTAGCCTCGATCCCTGGGGGATTGGATTTCTTCTTTCTCCTCCCGATTCTCTTCTCGAGGTTGATTCTTCCACTCCACCTTCCTTGTCTTATTCTTCTGACATGTTAGGCATTTTCTGTCTCGAGGTCTTTTATAGCGTGGTGCAAGTAGTACCGGCCACTAGATATTGTATTATATTGTAAAGTGTAAAATAATTTAGGGTTAGGTTTAGGTTAAGTGATGTGTATAAATAATAAGTCCGAACTCATTCCAAGGGTCGACGAAATTGATGATTTTGCAGTCCATAGCTAATAACAATTTGATTTTCTCATTTCTTAGTTGTAGAGTTCAATGCTCCATAGTTTTCATCTTTTAGTAGTTAAATGCTCCCTTGGAGCCACCATTGTACCATGCACCAGTGCTTGCTGGAAAGATGTTAATGAAGAAGGAAGGGTTCTCTTAATGATGTTGTTGGCATTTTGTCTTCTAGGTTAACGGTATTTTATGCTTTGTGTTCTTCATATCCTTTGCTCTGATACTTAAAGTAGATTAACGACCTCTTTTCCTTTACTACTGATAAAATATGAACTGATGGTTGTATATTTCTTCGGTATTTAGTGTAGTGTGTTAGAGCATTATCGATGTTTTGAATATTTAGCATAACTATAGGTAGATGAAATACATCTCACTCTGCAGTATTATTTTAAGTTTATTTGCTAAGTGAGTGCACACTTGGAGAAAACCCCACTTACCTGAATCCTCAGAGTGGATGAGTTGAAGATAACTAGCTATCCCCTCAAAAAATAGTCACATCTCCCAACTGAGCCCCGCACTGTCGAGATCCAACTCTCACGTGCTTGGAGGCATGGGGAGTCTCATTTCCCTGGAAAACCTTTACAGGTGAAGTTGGTCAGTACCCTGGTACCCGGTGACAACTTACCTCTATTGGCAGACCCGGTCACAAAGTTCTGTCAATAGAAACATACTTTGGAGAAATCTATGAGGTTTGCACTACACTTTTTGATGCATATCATACTTTGTATTCTGATTATTTAGTTCAGACTGGTCTTTTGTTCAAAGGAGGAAAACTATGCATTCCAAAATGTTCAATGACGGGCAATTTAATTAAAGAAAAGTATTGTGGTACATTAAGTGGCCATTTTAGCATAGATAAGACACTTGAATTGGTTAAGAGGCACTACTACTGGCCCAAAATGTAGACTGACATAAGGAGGTTTGTGGAATCTTGTTCCATTTTTCAGAGGGATAAGGAAGTTAGTACAAACCAAGGACTCTATCAGCCCCTACCATTCCCAACCAAACCATGGGAAAGTGTTAGTATGGATTTTGTTATGGGATTTCCTAGAATAAAATAGGGATTTGATAATGTGTTTTTCATAGTGGATCACTTTAGCAAGATGACTCATTTTGTTCCTTGCAAGTCAACTAATGATGCATCCCACATTGCTCACATTTTATTTAGAGAAGTGGTCAGAATCCATGGGTTTCCTCTCTCTATTATCTTAGACAAAGATGTGAAATTCCAAGGTCACTTTTGGAGGACCCTTTGGAAAAGGCTTGGAACCAATCTGTCATTCAGATCTTCATACCATCCTCTAACAAATGGGTAGACTGAAGTTGTCAACAGATCCCTAGGCAATCTTTTAAGATGACTTACAAAACAATATGGTCAATCATGGGATTCTATTCTCCCTGAAGAAGAGTATGCATACAATGATACCATCAATATAAGCACTAGAAAAACACCTTTTCATATCAATTATGGATTACATCCTAGGGGAAATTCATGGATTTAAGGCATCTACCAAATTAATTCAAGGTAAGTGTACAAGGGGAGGAACTAGGAGATCTGATCAAACACGTACATTAGCAAGTTGAAGCTACATTGAAATCTAATACAGAAATGAGTAAGGTTCAAGCAGACCAGAAGAGGAGACATATCACTTTCAAAGTGGGAGACAAATTATGGATACCATTCATCAAGACTTGCTTCATTAAACAAGACTAATTAGCCCTATTAGGTGTCTGGTCCTTATATGTATTTGGGAAGGACAAAGTTAGAGTTGGGAACCAAGTATCTGGAGTTTGACATATCTCCTAAAAGGGTATCCGATAGCGTGGGATTTGAAATTGATCCTTTGGAAGTTATAAAAGTTAAAGTTGCAAATCCTCATTCCTAGGGTTACTAGACAAGCTTGTCCTACATGGCCTAAGAGCACAATTTGATACTTGTGACCAATAGAACTTTGTGGAAGTATATTAATGATCCTAACATACATATTGGTTGTCGATAGAACCCTATTCCACTTCCTATGGTGAAGCATGAAGGTATTGTGCATTGGTTCATGTGAATGGAGAAGTTCTTGCGAGGAGTTTGAACTTGAAGTCTGGGACACACTAGTCTAGTGTGGTTAGATAGTTGAGATGACATTCTAGCATATAGAAGGGAGTTGAAGAAACTTAAAGAATAACCAGATGACTGTTCTAAATATTCTTTAGATAGAAGGATCCAAGACTTAGCCTATTTCAGCTTAAGGGCTAGAGAGATTTATAAGTTCTCAGCAAGCTCCAAGAATGGGAATGTATGTATGTATGCATGCATGCATGTGGGTATGGATGTGTGTATATTAATGTATGAGAATGCATACACATGGATGTGTTTATATACATATATATGGATGGATGGATGTTGATGACATTAATTTTTCATTAGTATTCAAACAACACTTTCTGTAAGCTTACATCGAAAGACAGTAAAGGGAAAATTGAAGATCAGATTAGAAGATCACCAAAAATGACTAAGTACAGAGAGAACCGATGACACAAGGTAGAGTGAACATTGAAAATTGCAATACAAAAAGTTAGAGTGGAACCTGACAGAGGAACCTAAAATGCAAGTTACAGTGCAGACCGAAAAAATAGATACAGTGCAACCGACAGTAAAAACTGAAGGACAGTCAAGCATGACCGACAGACAGATCCAAAAGTTAGTTGCAGCCCGCAAAAAGTGGATCTAACTTCCACATCAGATAAAGCAAGGGTATTCTCTTTATAGGATATTTAATTATTTTTAAATCCATTTCTTTAGGGACAAACAATAAGCATTAATGTAAGTGTTTTAGTCAGTCTAACTGATTTAAAACACATGGACTAGGAGATCTAGGTGTAAGTTGTAAACCCGATCTTAGAGTTAACACTGTTTTTATCACAACTCGATGAAGTAAATCCATCTATAAATAGATGATGTAAGCATTCATTAGAATGTGTTTGAAAGAGAAAGGAGAACAGAATGAACACATCTATGGATTGAATTGAGAGTTTCAAGAACCAGAACATAAAAAGAAGAAATTGGTTAGCAGAACCAAGAACAGAGGAAACCGATAATCAGAGGTATTGTTCAATCACAGCTAAGGTGATATTATTTTTATGTGAACTACATAGGATTGGTATCAGCAATAGGAGATTGTATTTACTAGGTCAATTTGTAATTTTCTATCATTCAAACAAGTGGAGCAAAGTGTAAAAATTCCTTTCAAGAAAGATGGATTTAACAGTCCAATATCAAATCTCTTAACTGAGTGCACACTTAACAGTGTTGCTAAAAGCTCTTAACAGAGTATACTTTAACAGGTCTCCACCGATACTCCTAATAGGATAGATCATCAGAAGTGATCAAATTGTAAGCCTTAACAGGCCCCTTCCATTCTGCAGATAGTGAAGTTTTGTGGGTACCATCCCCACCGCAGTTTTTACTTCCTAACAAGAGTTTTCTGCGATATCATACCTTGTGTTATGTGTCAATTATGTTCATGAATGAATCACATGTTTATTAATGTTATGAATTGATATAACTTACACAAAGATAGTGTAGATAAGATTTAATGGATATGCAATTGATTACAAAGGTTAATTGATTAAAGGATAAGAAAAAGTTTTAGAGGTACTGATTCACCCCTCCCCTCTCAGTACTACTTCCCATTAAACCCAACAATTGGTATCAAAGCTAAGTCTCTTCTTGGAAAGCTCAAAGGATTAAGAGAAAAGATCATACAATGGAGAAGTACAACCTTGATAAAAATATTGAGAACAAAAATCTTGAAATTCAGATGTTCTATGAACAGTATAAAGAAGCTAGAATCAACATGAGACAATTGCTTGATGAAAGAAAAGGTATGGCAACTCAGAGGAATGAAAAAGATTATCAAGAAGAAGAGATTCCAGATTTCTTTGAGTCTTTAGGATCAAATGCAAGCAAAGTATCAGATACATCAGAAGAGAACATCACAAATCTAAAGGAGATCAATCAACATTTGACAGAGCAAATAAAGATGCTGCAAATCGGTCAAGAGACCCAGATGGTAAGAATGATTGATGTGATGAGTTCTGCTAGACAAGCTAAAATAGAAAGAACACTAGCTACTGATGATATGAGGAAGATCGCAGAGAAACTACAAGAAAAGGAGATAGAAATTCAAAGACATGCTGAGCATCACCATGAGCTCACAAATCAGATTATTCTTATGAGTCAAGAAGCAAACAGAATGAATGTTGAACTCATTGAAATAATACAGATTATCGGTGAGCTAAGAGAATAAAATGAAAAACTAAAGCATGAGGTTAGAATTCAACATCATAATGAAGTTATCAGAAAGGTTGAAGAGAGCAATAAAAGAATGGATGATTTTCTAGAAGGACAACGAAGAGTCAAAAACAACAACGGCCTAGGCTTTACCAAAAATGGAGAATCATCAAATCAACCCAATTCAAAGAATGTCTATGAATCTCCAAGACCAAAAAATCTTACATGCAAACACTGTGGAAAGCAAGGTCACACATCAAATGTATGCAGAGGCAAAATAAAAGGTATTCCTAAATCTACATCTCCATTCGTAGGATTCTGTTATAAATGTAACAAGAAGGGACATAAAGCATATGAATGTAAGTCTAAGATGGATCAACCAAAGAAGGAAACCTACATGGAAAAATACTGCCCTGCTTGCAAAATGAATGGGCACACAAGTCTTGAATGCTGGAAAAAGAAAAAGCAAGCATAGAAGCCTAAAAGTCAAGAAACTACATATCAACCGAAGAATGTTGGTAATCAATATGTATGGGACTATAATACTTGGACAAATTTTAGAGCATGTGGAAGATATGGTCACATTGCTACAAACTGTATGAGACTATGGACTAGAAAGTCTAGAGGCTGGACTAACCCCAGAATGGCATGCTTACACTGTCATAAAGTTGGTCATCTCAAAAAGGATTGCAGAGACCGAATGATAGAGACAAGCACATATCCCAATGGAAACACCATTGAAGATATCCAGAAGGCTAGAGACAAGATGTAGAGAAAATATTCAAGCAATGATGAAACTGGGATGAGCAATCCAAATGGTGACACCCCATCTAATGGATCTGGTGACATCACCAACCCCACCTAAGCAGAACAAGTATAGAACTGCATTAACCCTAAGCTATTACTTTACATCAGTTCCATAATATGATGAAATAATTCCAAATTAGCATAAGAAAGATGCATCATGGTTATACTTTTTGAAATATGTAAGAACTATGTCTTCGGGCATATATATCGAAACTTGTCGGTATACACTAAAAGCAAAGACTGCCTACATTTACCAAGAGGCGTCGGTTATAAGCAACAATTGTTAGTATTGACCAAGCCATGTCGGTAAACAAACACATGAACAAGCTATCTTTGTTACCGAAACTTATCGATAAAAGCCAAGTGAACATTGACTTCTCTAAAATGTTTTAAGTGACACCTATGGAAATAAAGTCTTCACCAACGAACTCAATCTTTAGACACCGACGAGTTGGTGAGCATTTATGACACACATTTTAGGGTAACGATTATAAATAGGGCATCAGAATGTTTCATTTTTCACAAAACCTAGAGTAGAGCAAGTGAAGGCAATTTTTTAGCAGAAAGCAACCAAGCCACAGAGCGATCACGACTCGACCTCCAAGCACCCCAAATCAGTTCAGAGATCTTTGCAGGCACAAAAAGTAAGTTCTTCAAGACCGACAAATTTGTTTTTAGGCATTTACGCAGAAGCCCAAATTTTCTAAAAATGGCATCAACTTCATGATCTGTGAAATATAAGAATGAAAATAAGGATGAGTTCAAGCTCATCAAGAACACTGCATGTGAGGAACCCAATTACAAGATCCATCCAGAGGTTGCCTCACAATCCAATGAGGTTGTGCATTTTTGCGCATTCCAGCTAGGGTTTTGCTAGTTGAAGACGTCTGTTCCTTCATACACTACAAGATTGCAGAGATTGGAACATCATAGGTGGAAGAAGCTTACCAGAAGCTTTGTAACAATGATTGAACCCTTAAGGAAGAGCACAAACACATTGAGGTAAAAGGGCTTACCAATGCCCTAAAGTTTCCAATGGTCTTCAAAACCGATTGGATTCAGTTAGTACTAAGCAGAATGCATAAAAAATTATGGTTGGATGAACCGAAGGAAATCACCTGAGATGTCATCCATGCGGTCACCAGTTACCTTGTAACCGATAAAGTAAAGGCACTAAAACATCCACCGAAGGTAGAGACCAAAAATATGACTGGAGCCAAATGGGATGGTCGTGGATTGAAAGTAACAACAATAACCGATGATAAGATTAATTTTGGTGCATGTGTATTGGGCTACAAATTCTTCCAGGCTAGCAGATTAAACAGTATTGTATCAGGTGTTATGGACACAACTTACAAAATTGTGAAGAAAGGTTCACAGTTGGACTTATCCGAGCTACTCCTGAATCAGTTGAAGGAAAACCTAAAGATAATCAAGAATGCAAAGTCAAACACCTGTAAGTTTGGCTCACTAATCATGTGTATTTTCTTCTATTTTCAATAAAAGTTCCCATCGGTAGGAGATGTGAAATGGGACAGCACCAAACTGGTCACCATGCAAATCAGTGAACACATAGCTGCAGTAGGAGATAACTTTGAAACAATCATGGATGAATAATTTAATGTATTCAAAGACCAAATGCAAAAGAGGGTAAGAATCCCTGAGCAACTTTATAATTAAATCACTTCGGTTTAATTATTAAAGGTCACTATTATTCTATTCACTTAAGCTTGTCATTTGTAGGTGCATATTAATTAATATGTTTATTAATTATTAATGCACAAACCTAGATTTTTCCAGCTTTAGGGTTTCTTACCTTATATGTCACTTTTGTAATTATTGTTCATTCACTTTTTGGGAAATATAATTTTGCTCTCACTCTGCTGAGATTTTCCAAGGCTTCTGTCTCTGTGGTTTCCATTCAGCATTAGGTATTTGCATAAAGGTGTTCTTGGCAAGCTGTCAAGTTGGATTTCTCAACTTCTACATGGTATCAGAGCCAACCTGTTGCTGCCTGGTCTGAAGGTTTTTTGAAGCCATGAGTCGTAGACAAAAGCCACAGCTTCTCTGGGGTTTCTTCTTCATTTTGGAGGAGGCACTATTTTCTGGAGCTATTTGAGCAAAAATGGACTCCACCATTGTGTTCAGAAGGCCTAGGAGAGTTGAAATACCTATAAACTTCGCTGGTTTTGGTCACAGTGACCCCAGAGAAAAACAATTGACCTCATAGGTCGTACAACTCAAAAAATGAGGTGAAAATTAAAAAAACCACGCGTATTCAAAGGGTTTAGGGCTGTCAGAGCACACCTCCAACGCGCCACCTTGACGCCACCCCGCAGCCACCGCGGCCCGGTCCCCCCGCCGGCACACCGCTCACCGAAGCCCGGCCTCTGGCGGAACCGACAACACCACCGGCGGCGCCGCCAGCCTTTGCGCTGCAGCTCGGGAACCGCCTGAGAGCAGCCTGCCACTGGCCAGCCTCTAGCCCGCCACCAGGTACTCTGCCAACTACTAGGTAATGTCATTGCTGACGTCACCGGCCGAAAAAGTTTTTTCTGGCAGGTTTTTTAAATTTTTCGGCAGTTTTTGCAATTTCTGGTGACCGGAAAAAAATTTCGGCAACAGCCTCGATGGCCGTCAATTTTTGGCCAGTGGACAGTGATGGTCGTTTGAACGTCAAATTTTATCCAGTGTCTGGTTTTTTCGAGAGAGTTGGTTTTCAGAGGGGCACTTGGTTTTTTGGCCGTAACTTGAGCATACGATGTCTGTTTTTGAAAAATGAAATATTGTTGGAAAGGTGTTTCTGAGCCGAACATGATGATGTTGGTCTTGTTCATTGATTTAGCTATTTGAGCTCCTATTTTTGGTGTTGAAGTAGAGGCTTCCATTTCCTCCATCTCTGCATCTGGCGTCCAAGTTTTCTTCTCATTTTTTATGCTTTCAGTAATTGTTTATTTGTTGTATAGGGGATAGAAACATACATTGTGGGGGGGTGATTTTGCTTTCTATCATTTAATTTCAGAAAATGACCCTTCTACTTCCATCTTTTTCTTCTCTTAATGTCGGACCCCTCTGTGGCCCGTCTGACACCGCACAATTACCATACCTGGAAAGCACACATGACCAGGCTACTTATGTCACGTGGCTTATGGTCATGCTTAGATGAAAACCAATTTGTTCTGCAGTGTCCTTTTGAGGTTCTTTAGCATAGAAATAAAATGGATGAAGCCATGGGCTTGATTACACTAAACATTTCTGACAGTCCCCTCTTTCACCTGGATGGTTTGACAACTCCTAGGGCCATTTGGGGTAAGTTTTCAGATTTGTTTGGCACAGTGAATGAGTTTCAAGCACTACAGCTTGATATAGAGCTGACCACTTTGACTCCTACCAGCTTTCCCACTATGGAGGACTTCTTGATAAAGTTCAAATCTCTACGCTCAGTTTTGTAGGGATGTGGGAGAAACAAGATAGATGATGAGTGTATCTTCCTGATACTCTCAAAGTTGAGAGGACAGTATCAGATCTTTTCTTCTACTTTCTACTCCACCATGGATGCTTTGGGTAGTAGACACACCTATGTGGGTGCCACATGTGCTCCACCTCATCCAAGCCCTCTCCTTCTTTCCAAAAATCTATAAATAGAGGCTCTTGCCAATAGAAAATCATCTCCATTTTTATGCATCATTATCATGTTAGAATAGCTCTAGAATTTCATAGTTCATTTTCATATTTTTCAATCTTAGTTCATTATTGAATCTAGAAATCACATGCTAGGATTAATGGTGAATGAATCTAGTTTGGTTATCTCTTGCATATCATCTTAAGTGTAGTGTTTGCATCTTCATCATCATTCGGTGAAGGCTTGAGACAAGTTTCTCATACTTGTTCTTAAGCTCTTCTTCATATCCATTAGTTGCAGTTAGCTTCAATCCATAAATCAAGTGAGATTTTAATATTGTGTTGGGAGAGCACACCCACATACATCTCTAAGAGAAAATCAACAAGGCATTGGGTGCCCTTGTTCAGCTCATCAAAGGTTACGATGGAAGTCATTGTTTGAAGTATGCTCTTTAGACATGTTAGTGTAGGTTATTGATTTTATATCTCTAACGTTTGCATGTCTGAGCATGCTCCCAACAGGTAGATTTCTAGCATATACATTTTGGCACACCCGGTGGGACCCACGTCCCTTAAATTTGCAATTTTCTAACAAATTTTGTGTATTTTCTGTAACTCTATAATTTTTTTACGCAGAGCCGTCTCCATTCTGATTTTGTCATCCACATTCCTAGATCTCCGTTTGCACCTTTAAATACCTGTCTCCACGCCATAAAATACAGACTTAGTTCAAATTTCTTTTAAAATGCTTTTTACTAAATTTTGAGGTTTTTGACTCTCAGTTTTTTGACAGGGTGTTAATTTTTAAGAGTTAAACGCTGTCAAAATTAGTAAAAAATTAAATATTTCTGTTTACTAAGTATTTTTCTCAGCTGACTGTCTGTGTTTCTTTGTTTGTGCAGGTTATCTACCGTCTGCGCACTGAAATTACTGTCTGCAAATTTTCAGCTTTTTCTGAGAGGTAATAGTTTCTGTTTTTCATTTTCTGTCGTCTGCGCTCTGAATTTGCCATCTGTGCATATCGCTGTTTGCGACTGTACTCTACTGTTTGCGCATATTTACTATGATTAAATATTTTCTAGCAGATTTTAGGGTTACTAATCTTTTTTCAAGGTTTTGCAGCACCATTTCTGAAGACCAGAATATCAAAACTACTGACTTTTTGTGCTTATAGGATGATTAGAGAAGACAAAAATATCAAAACTAATAACATTTGTTCTTGGAGGTTACCTTGAAAGATTCCAACCAAATGATTGTGCTTCTTAGCATAATCATTTATTTAGGCACCTAGATTTAATTAGGAGATTTCTTTGTATGACTTAAAATAAGCATTAGGGGAGTATGCTCTCTTCCTTTTTGGAAGATCAAAAACCTAGACATGCTTATTTTGTGTTAAACAAATAAGTCTTTTGGGAAAGAACAAGTGCTTGACATGTTTGGGAGGAAATGATATTGGGTAGCAGAATATGCTCTTTTCCCCTTGAGGTAAAATTAGAAATCTAGACCCCTTTCGTTGCCAATCCATATTTTTTCAAGTTGATCCTTTAGTTGGGCCTGCCGGTTGAGGTAAAAATCTCCTGAGAATGACCCATGTGAGAATGAGGTATAAGCCCCACCACTCCAAATCACGTTAATCAGATTTACTCCTTGGGTTTAAAGCCTTGGGAGTCGGTTGGCATTTGCGCTTATACTTGACTCTTGTTTAACATAAGTGCGGCCGCGCGATCTAAATCATGTTTATGTGACCACTTTTTTCAGGATGCTCTATGGGGCTATACACCTAAATCATGCTTGCATAGACATAAAGGATACAATTGAATGGAGAACCTTACTAAGAATTGTTAAACTAGAAACCACCTGATTCACCCCTGAAAGGTGATAATGTTTGTGCAAGGAAGATAGTAACTTCCCCAAGATTACTCATACATTTGTGCCACCTTGAGCGTTTGGAGTCGGCTAATACATCATCATGACTAGAGCCATTACATGCTTGGTGATGGTCATGTTCTGATTAGCTCATGTGTGTGTGCCTAAGCTTTATGGGAAAACATTTTCATGCTACACCAATTCCTTAGGTAGGCCGTGTTTGAAGTGCTTGAACATTGACAATATCAAAACACAAATGAAACCTTACACAAAAAAATTTGGTCACACTTGCTTGTATCCCTCAAGGTTTCTTTGTCCCTTGTTGGATTGTTTTCAAGACACATGCTGGTTATTTTCTAGTTTGATTATGCTAAAATTGGTTCTTGCCATTAAATAAATCCAATGAAGATCAAACTGAAATAAAAATTTTGTCTAAAACATCATAACACTGTCATAATTACAGACTGTCATCTCTGCTCTGGATTTGACGTCTGCGCAGATCGCCATCTGCGCATATCACCGGCTACGTCTGAGACTGTCATTGCTGCTTGAAAGTAGTGAGCTTCAAAATTTGTCAAAATCTTTGAAATTTGGTCCTCTGTGGGATATTAAAATTATTCATCCTAAAAAATTCATTTTCTCAGTCAAAATCAGATTTTTTATTCCATGACATGACCGGTTCCAAGAAACACAAGAAGGTTAAGTTTCCAACACCTCTAGTTTATCGAGAATAGAAAGAGATTACTCACAAATCCAAAGAATATCAACACATTTCCCAGTCAATCAAGCAAGAAATTGAATACTATGAGAAAATTGACAAGATCATGTACAACAACAAAGTTTGCAATTTCATGGCCAAATATCCTATCAACCATGCTTTTGTCACCCTTGAGAAATACGATTAGACAAGCCTATTGTTTCTAAAATCAACTCATCAATTCTCCATCATCATCAAACATCATTCTTCCTCTTGGAGCACTAGATCAACCCTCTTTACTTCAAATCAAATCAAAGTCAAATCAATCCCTTATAGGTTGAAAGACCTTAATCAAAAGTATTATAGAGCTTCATCTTTAAACAAATACAACATTTCTTGTAGACCATTAGTCCGTCTCAAGTAATTTAAATCCATTAGTGATATCCCATTTTTCTTGAGATCACAAGTCTATCTTCAAGTAGGAAAGATATCACTTAATCCTTTTGTATTTGTGTTATCACAAGGTCTTGTTATGCCTAGGTTTTGTTCTAAAAACCTTTAAATCAAAATCAATCATCAATCAATTTGGATCAAATAATCAAATCAATCCTTATTCAAACATCAATCAATCCAATCAAAATCAAAATCAAACCAAATCAAATCAAGAATCAGATTTTTGCTCCATTCCATTTCATCTCTCAATCTTATATCTTCTCATCTTTTGTTGTTCCAAGTCTTCCATTGTATGGTAGTTACTCGATCCCAAGATAGAAACATGAGGTGTGCAACACTCAACAATGCTACCTACGAGGAGAATACTTGTGCCCATCAATTATTTCAAGGCAATGCAATACCAATTGAGGACATAACCAATGCTCCCGAAGAAAATGAGTTAGTGGATCAAGAAGAAAGACCTACACAAGTGAATGATTTCCTTAGCGATCCATATAACTTAGAAATGGTTGAAAAGGCCATTAGTCAAAACAATGGTGAAATCTTCTTGAATCTCATTCGAAATGGCATTAGAGTGCCCGCTGACTTTGATGAGTCACTCCTTACTCCAAACATCACCAAAGTCACTGCTGTTACCGTAGCTCTGGCTTCCAATTCCAATGCTACATCATCATGTGATACTGGTAAAGGAGCTGCTAGTGAACCTTCCACATCAATACCTACATCAACACCTGTATCAACAACTACATCATCAGTCCAATTAACACAAGAACAAATCCAACAGATCCTAAGAATTTTGCCAAACATTATTGCACACAATAGTGTGTGTGTATATTTGTGCACCTGTTGCCTGCGATACAACACTTCAATAAGTCATTCTGTTAGTGAGAAACAAGGGTTAATAAGCATATAAAACCCTAACATCGACCTATTTATTTCTAACTAGGATGAGTATAGAAAATAACATAACAACCCTCAAATTATGCTAATACCAATGACATAAACAACCTAGCATGAAAGATTCAAGTTTAAAACAACTATTTAATTACTTTAGCACACATATTAGTCTAAAAATGAGCATTATAACCATGTAAGAGAGTAACTATGGAGTGTGCATGAAGCTATGAAGAATGGGTAACATAAAAATGCTTTGAGATTCCATCAAAATCTTGGCATAACAACACTACTATTCAAAATTGAGACTTATTATGAGCTCCAAATCCCTTCAATTTATAGAAGAATGGGAGAGAGAGAGGGGAGACAAGGTTCATTAATGGAGCCTCTAAGGTCATTAATGAAGTGTAAGAGTCATTAATGCCTTGGGCATCAATAAGGGATGGGAAAGAGGGAATATCCATTAATGGGTCATTAATGAAATTTATTTAAGAGGCATGGGAGGGAGTAATGCTCAACTTGGCAAGTTGGTCCTTTAGAAAAGTCATGCTTGAGAAAGTTGACTTTCTCAAGTGGGTTGAGTTGTTAATAATTTCTTAATGGAATGTGACAACATTAGGAGGGGGTTTAGGATAGAATTAGAATTAGGATTAGATTAGCATGGAGGGGAATAGGTTGAGATGAGTTAGAACTCAGGGTAGAATTGGTTGAGATAGGTTAGGTTGGGGTTTAGGGGAATATTAATAAAATGAATTAAACTTATTTAATTCATCCAAAAATAGGAATTTTAATTATTTAAACAACTTAATTGGTTTTTAATAATTAAGGGGACTGTTGTTCCCTTTTCTTGCTGATATGAAAATACCCTCTGAGGGTTCACTCTATTTATCCCAAACACTGACTCAGCATAGAATAGAATAACAGAAACAAGGTTTTGAAACCTTCTGCACTTTGAGT
>MU227805.1:0-14441 GCA_018584345.1 Thuja plicata
ATCATGTGTTAGGACCCCTGGAATGTCTCCATGACCCCTTTTGATGCATTAGAATAGTCAAGTGTGTCCCAAGGGGTCGTATGACCCCTTAGGACACACTTGAGTGTTCTAATGTGTTAAAAGGGGTCATGGTGACTTCCTAGGGGTCCTAGTGCATGATAAGGCATACTATGACACCCAAGAAGTCCCCATGACCCCTTTTAACACATTTGAATGCTCAAGTGTGTCTTAAGGGGTCCTAAGACCCCCTGTCAAACACTTGAGCATTCAAATAGGTCGAAATGGGTCACGGGGTCTTCCTAGGGGTCCTTGTATGCCTTATCATGTACTAGGACCCCTAGAAAGACCCCATGACCCCTTTTGACCCATTTCAATGTTCAAGTGTGTCCCAAGGGGTCTTAGGACCCCTTAGGACACACGTGAGGATTCAAATGGGTCAAAAGGGGCCATGGTGACTTTCTAAGGGTCCTAGAATGCTTTATCACGCANACTCCAAGGAAGACCCCATGACCCCTTTCCATACATTTGAAGTCTTAAGTGTGTCCTAAGGGATCGTAGGACATCTTGGGGCACACTTGAGAATTCAAATGGGTTGAAAGGGGTCATGGGGTCTTTCTAGGTGTACTAGTATGCCTTATCACGTACTAGGACCCCTAGGAAGACTCCATGACCCCTTTTGACACATTTGAATACTCAAGTGTGTCCCAAGGGGTCCTATGACACAATTGAAGGGGTTGTAAGGGGTCCTATGACACATTAGAACACTCAAGTGTGTCGTAAGGGGTCGTAGGACCACTTTCGACACACTTTAGCATTCTAATGTGTGGAAAGGGGTCATGGGGGCACACTTGAGCATTCCAATGTTTCCTACGACCCCTTGGGACACAATTGACCCATAGGAATGTTAAAACTAGGGAAAAATGAAAATATAACTCACGAGAATGAGAGAATGCACTTGAAATATTGAACCATCAGAAGCAGAGAGCGTGACATCTTGATTAAGCAATGCTTTGCCTGAGATTTTATGAAGAAACCCAATCGCCTCTTCTACACTCTCACTTTGTTTCACTTCCTCTGCACACAAGATTGCAATCTCCTTTTGCATTCTTTGTATTGTTCCCAATTGCTGTCTCAGAGCTTGGATAATTTGACCCAGTTGATTTTCCCCCTCTTCTCAAAATAATCTCATCTCTTTTCGTAGATTTTTAGTAATTCCAAAAATTTTCTCACCCTCTGCCCTAAATATTTCATTTTCTTCCTTCACTCTGTGAAGTTCATATAAAAGACATGTACATAGTAATCTTCATAATATTTAGGAGGCACAAATTGGTAACAATTGGAGCAATAGGAGTAGGACCCCTTGGGACACAGTTGATTGTTCCAATGTTTTGAAAGGGGTCATGGGGACTTCCTAGGGGTCCTAACGCATGATAAAGCATACTAGGACCCCTAGGAAGTCCCCATGACCCCTCTCAATTTATTAGAACACTCAAGTGTGTCCTGCGATCTCTTGGGACACACTTGAGTGTTGAAATATGTTGAAAGGGGTCATGAGGACTTCCTAGGGTTCTTAACATGTGATAAGGCATACTAGGACCCCTAGGAAGTTCCCATGACCCCTTTTGACACATTAGAACACTCAAGTATTTCCAAAGGCATCCTATGACCCCTTCAGACACACTTGATTGTTCCAATGTGTCGAAAGGGGTCATATGAAGTTGCATGACAGACCTTCCTGTAGACATGTCCACAAAATTCAAACTTCTTCATACATCGGACCTTGCAACCAATTCTCACATGTCCTTCATGATGACATTTCCTAGGACAACGATGACCACAAATTAATTTTTCTTTGCACATTTCCTAGTACAAAAGATCATACTTCCATCGTCATACCTCCTTAAAACATGAGATTTGGTAACAACATACATCCATCATCCTCTGGATGTTTATGAAAATATAGTGGTATTCCATTACCAACATACCCATTATATGTAAAATGCTTTATGATATCATTCCATACTGGAGAATTATCTGAGACTAGCTCTCCATTTCCAAAGATATATAGACCAATTCTAGCCCTGAAAAGGGCAACACAAGTTCTGTTTGGAATGTTAAGAAATCCTATATTTTCGGATGTTTTTACATTCAAATTAGGCATTCAATGTTTCTTGTGCCAAAGAAAACAATATGATATCAACTCTCTTGTCCCTAGTCAAGAGTACATTTGCTAAGAATTGAGCTTTGAGTTCTAGATACTAACCTTGCTAGAATTTTATCGTATTCATATATTCCCTCCAAAAATTGATCTAGAGCTCTGTTAGTAAAGAACACTATGAGAATGGGACCAAAGGAATTTTCAATCTTATGAAGCAAATCCTTTATAATTTTCAACCCGGTAAATGTTTTTCTAGTGCCAGGAGGGCCCTGAATAATGGCCAATTTTTCAATGAGCTCATGATTAATGGCTGCCTCCTGACTATCATCAATAGAATCACATTTGTAGACTTGTTTCCAATGAAAATTACATTGAAGCTGAGCTGTTTTGGCTACCAGATAAACTAACTGATCTATAAACAAAATATTGACTAAAAGACCAAATTCTAAACTATCTTTACCTCCTCTCATCCCCACATTTTGAACAGAGTTATAAACCTAGAAATCAGAGGACCCTTTCTGCTCAACAAACTCCCATTTTTTCTTGTAACTCCCTCTTATTTGGTTCACACACTCCCTATAAGCTTCAAGTAAATCTTCAAGCCCTGAACTGGGTGTGTAAATAATTACATATACATTCTCATATGGCTTTGCAGTTCTCTATTTATAGGAATACAAGACTCTCCATCTGCGCCATCATTTTGCAAGAGTTCCATGGTAGGAGGTAATATATGGGTTGAGAGAGAGAGAGAGAGAGAGAGAGAGAGAGAGAGAGTTCCTACTCCCTCTCTCTCTACAGTTCCTACTCTCGCTCCTACATATTATTGTTATACTATAAATATTAATAAATAATTAATGCTAATATTATACTATTATAAAATAGAGAAATTTAAATGATAATATAATACTAATATTTAAATAATTATATAATACTAATGCTATTACCATCTAATATTAGTATTAAAACAAATGAAATTTATAATATATAAACTAAAACTCATAAAATTGAAAAATTGAAAAAACTTGAATCATAAAATTTTGAAATCAAAATGTTGTATTTGGGCAGGAGATATCGGATATACGATAATATCAAATATACAATAATATCATATATATGATAATATTGGATATACGATTAGGCTTGGTAGTTGCTTTGGGTTTTGGCTTTCCAATGCCAAATGTGGTTGGTCAACCCAAATGACGTGTTCACCATATTTCCTCTGATCTAAATACTTAGACAATGTAGCTAACAACCTTTTTTCACCCAAAATTGATGAAACAAAAAGGGTTTCTTAAAGATGTTATCAGCTTTCCTTCAATATAATTGTTGTCAGAATTTGAGTTTACTAAATAATTATTACTTATTTTCTAGTTGAGATATCTCTAAAGTCCTAATTGACATACTGATTGAAAAACAACCATAACTTTCAAACGGTTTAACCTTTTTGAAATATGAAACATGCGTCACATTCTATGCTTCACCTACTATAAGAAAAAAAAAGTTTCCAATTTTGTAAAGTTTAGAATTAGTTAAGGTGGTCAGATGCGAGAGTTTTTTTTATTTTGAATAAGTTGTAGTAGAAAATTCATAATTAATTATTTAATTGGTAAAAAATTACACAAAAATATGCATCACATCTAGGCATGAGTCTACTACTTATATTTAGAATCTTGTGAAAATATATCATCATATGATTGTGATTAAGGTGGTCAGACATACACGTAATTTTTATCTTTTTCCTAAAATTCTCGTACTACTGCATTGAAATCTAAAATATTGAACAATTAGATTAAATTTTTTTCAGAAAAGGGCTAGTAGTTTAGAAAATACATTCAATTTCCTATAGATTTTGTTCTTACAACTTTTTCATATAAGGTTGATAAGATGTTCAACTTTTTACATCAAGTTGACTAACCCTGATTTTCTAAATTTTCATTGCCACTTAAGGCCATAGCTTGGTACACCATGATCCTGCACATACCCATAACTTTCTTCTTTGTATGAATCATCCTTCATAGCAACAAATACTACCTCAACATTTGCATCAGAATTGGTGTCAGTATTCTCAGCTTTGTTCTCAACCTGGAAACAAGCCTTCTTTCCCTTGTCCTTGTAGTCTCGGTTATCTCTTCTATCATATTGTCGGTTACTTCTATAGTATTAGTCATCACTTCTATCAAACTTCTTTTCATAAGATCTGTCATTGTTTCTTTCATCTTTTCTTTGGTTAGGGCATCTAGTAGCAAAGTGACCAATTTATTTTCAATTAAAACAAATCAATGGTAATTTACCTTTGTATCTACCTTTACCTATTTGCAATCTTCTAGCCATTAGTGCTTCAATTTCATCAAGTTCTTGTTAATCACTATCACTTTCACTATCATTTCTCATATTGTGTTTATGACTTGATTTACTTATTTTTAGAGAAGATTTGAATCCAGACTCAATATTTGGTAAGACACTATTTTCATAGTTCATCTCAAATGAAATAAGTTTACCAATCAAACTATCAAGAGTAACATTGTTATTTTCTACTGCTCTCATTTCTTGAATTGTAGATACTCTAAAAGAATAAATAGGTAGTAAGGTTCTCCAAATTTTACTTACCACTGTTTCTTCTTCAAGTACACCTCCTACTCCTCATATAACATTGATAAGTTCTTTGATTCTATAACTGTACTGAGTGATTTCCTATACTTCTTTCATTCTTAGATCATAAAACTTTCCTCTTAGGCTTTCAGCCTTAACTCTCAGCATATTTGTATCTCCTCCATGTACTATCTTGAGTTTGTCCAACATTTTCTTTGCATTTGTGCATAATTTGACATCTTGAAATTCAACATCGGATAGTGAAGAAGCAAGTTCTATCATCGTAGATTTGTGTTCATGTTTATCTCTCAATTCATCAATAGTCAAAGGTCTTGTTGGTGCAACATATTCAATATCCAAGTATTGTGTGACATTATTTCCAATACCTGATAGATGGAGTCTGATCCTACTTTTCCATGATGCAAAGTTGTCTATTTTCAACTTAGGCACATCCCTTTTGCTCATCTTGTGATCTTCAGCTTGAGTCTTTAAACTCTCTTCCAAGCACACTAGCTCTGATACCAATTGTTAGAATAACTAAGAGGGGGGAGGGGGTAAATGAGTGGCCTTAAAAATTAATCTAATAATTAAACCAAAACTTATATCACATATATCCTCTAGCTATCTTCCAGTCCTTCAAGATGTACGCCTTATGTAATTCTAGCAAATATATACTACTCGGTGAATATATTGTTTTATCTTTTTCTAAGCTTTACCAAAATGCAGTAAATTAACTTAGTGTTTATCAACCAATCTAGTTTTAGTAATGTGTAAAGTAAAAAATCAAAGCAATGAACCATATGTCTTTTGACACTTATATTTAACATGGAAACCATGTTAAGGGAAAAATCACTTGCGACCAGTAACCCAAAAGTTTCACTCTTCTAAAGTGAGCTCGGTGAAGATCCAACCCTCTTAAAGGTTACAAAAACAATGTTAAGTGCGACCTTGTCAGAGGATTCAAAACTAAAAGTTTATCATTTGACCTATCATTCACTATGTTGTCAACATGAGAAACCTATTGATACTCTTGAGCATCTCAATACAATAAGGATGGTTAAATCCCACTCGATTAAGAGATTTTCTGAATCAATGGTTAAACTTGTAATAGTAAATGATTTGTTCAATAATACAAATTAACTTGCAGATTTTTAGATCTATTGTAAGTCCATAATACCTCTCTTTGATCAATACGCTCTTCAATTCCTTTTCTCCCCTATGTCTTCTTTTTTCTTGGTGAATGTTGTTTCTTCTTTGTTCCTCGTTGTCTATAGAATTCTCGGCTCTATTCTTCAACCTGAATGATCAAATCTGCATGAAGAATTCTAGCTTCACCATAATTATACTCATCATTCCTCTTTTCATAATGAATTAACTGTATCTTTATATAGACACAATTTCACTATTTCAATGTCCTTGTCTTTCTTGTTCTTGACGTAGATATCTTTCTTTATCTACAAATCTCACCATGCATTTCTTTAATATTTAACGATTTCCTTTAGATTTATTCCATAAATCTATCCTTGTTATCTATGATTTAAATCTCCTTATTATATCCTTCGTTTATCTTATTGATGAAAATAAAGAAATCAATCAGCTAACTCTAAATATATCTCCTTCTAGCTAAGTGTTCTGTCATTTTCTCATTCCAATTAAGTTTGGTCATCAACTCTTAGTTTGCTTGATCATTAACTCCAGTTGTCCTCGGCCATCACCTTCACTTTTTCTCGGTGACCACTTTAGTTGTGCTTGGGGTTGTTGTGCTCAGTATATACTGTGACTGCACTAGGTTCTCTTTCCTTTGGTGTTAACTATCCATCAGTTTTTTACTGTCACTCAGTGTACACTGGTTTTTCATGTTTACCGATAACATAACCTTTATCTCTTTGGTTTTTCTTGAAGTATATGACAATATGTATATGAGAAGTCATAACATATTAAGTTGACATCAATGAATATACAATACATTAACTGATTTAATGTCTTGCATTTACTTTCTGCAGCTCAGTGATCATCAACTTTGTCATCTTCAAACATTCAATCAGTTATAGTTCATCGTCTACATGCCCACTAGCATGCCAATGACCTCTAGGGAGTTACTTGGTCCTAAGTACTCAAATCCTTCAAAATGGGAGGGAGGCTTCCACAAATCTTGGAAAACACTTCAATGTGAGTAATACAACTTGCACAACCCATTGATTTTAATCTCTGAATGCATAGATATTAACTTGTTTCACAAAATCTCCAAATTCCTTGCAACCCTGCACACTCGGTTTTCCTTCATTTGTTCAACATTTCTCCAAACAACCTAGAAAAAAAAACTAGAGATCCAAATACCCTTTATTGACGTCATACCAAATCATTAAGGAAAGACTTCAACACTAAACATAGAGAAACTAAACTTGCAAGTGATCAGTGTCCTACACGGGGCTAATTAGACCCAATTAACAAAGGAACTACACCTTCCTTTTAGTATTTATTCAATCCAATACTTTGAGGTTTTGATGGATCCCTTAAAAAATCTAAATCCAAAGCTATACCTTCTAGCTCAACCCATATTAGATTATGTAAACTAAACATCAGTACATTACAGGTGGCCACATAGAGATGTCCACCTAGGGCATCATTTTTCTTTCAGCTCCCTACATGAACACAAAAATAGAAAAAGGAAATCTTAAAGTACATGAGAAGAGATTTAATTCCACCAAGTTTTGATGAAAACCAATGGTGGAAATTAAAACTACAACCATTACAACACAACCCTAGCTAAACTACTCAAAATGACACAGTCAATAGTAAACCCCAATTTTCTCACAAACTATAGCACTTCAAAATCTCATAATGGATTAAAATGAAAGGTAAAATTTTTCTCTATAATCCTATAATTATTTCACATCACATCCAATCTATTCATGCACATAGTAGATCATTTTTACCAAAAAAATGTAGAAAAATTGTATATTATGCAAAACTATCTTCACCAAATCATACATTCAGAGCCCTCCAACATACCATGTGTACTTCCTTGACCTCTCATCTTCAAGGTATATACAAATAAAAATATTCCATTGGTTTCATTCAAGAAACTCTTCCACTTCACATTCTTGTATGAAGACAAGAAAAAGGTTCTCAACAACAACTTTCTAAAATTAGCAAGAAAAGATACTCAAAAAAAAAAAAACTTGTCATGGTGTCAACACTTATTAAAGGTTTTCATGTTGACACACACATGATATCTAACTTGAAGACACCCAAAACTAACAAAAAATGTCCTGATATGGCTAAGCAATCCAATTGGATTATAGGGATGCCAAATAGGGTATGACACAACATGGTTTAGGACTTTATTACAAAACACAACATCACAAACACAACATTGCATAAAATGAAAAGTTCCACCAAAATTTTTTATTCATCCTTGTCCTTTTCTTTGGCGAGTGCCCGTGCACCACACTCCCCTATTGAAAATATCTCATGTCCACTTGAGATGAGTTGTTTGAATGAGGAGCCCTGCTTCAAAATCTAATATTCATCAAGCCATACTGCCTCTGATTGAGGTTGTCCTTTGTACTTGATTAATTATTCCTTGTACTCTCTCCTTCTAGTCTTCTTGATTCTAGTATCTAGTACCTTCTCGAGTTGTGGTTGTACTATTTTGGGGAATGCTTTAAGATCTTCTAGAAATTCTTCTTGTTGTTCTTCAGCTTCATTAATCTCTCATTTGTATGGTGTCAAATAATAGACATTGAAGATGGGGGGGATACCAAGGTCTACTGGTAACTTGATTTTGTATGCATTCTACCCATTTTTTTTCCAGAATTTGACATGGTCCAACTTTCTTGGGTAAGAGCTTAGTTTGCTTGACCTTTGGTAGCCTCTCCTTCTCGATAAATGCCCACTAGTTCTCCTACTTCAAAGGTAACTTATCTCTTCTTTTAATCCTCTTCGTGTTTGTATCTTTGAGTGGTATGTTGTATTTGAGACTTAACTTTATCATGAACCTCTTTCATAGCTATAGAAAAGTGCTTTGCCTCTGTACTAATTGGTTCAGTATGAGGAATTTGTCTTAGTTTAAGCACTCCCCTTGGGTTCATCCCATAAACAATCTGAAAAGGTGACTTTTTGCTGCTCCTATTAACTATGTCATTATATCAAAATTCAGCTTGAGAAAGTATTGAATCCCATTTCTCTCCATGTTGTTTTGTGAGGCATCTTAGGAGATTCTCTAATGACCTATTACCAATTTTTTTTTCCCACCTATTTTTGGATGATAGGCTAATTAAAATGATAGGTTTGTCCCTAATTTCTTCCACAAAGTCATCCAAAAATAACCAATAAATTTGACATCTCTATCTGATACAATATTTAAAGGTAATCTATAAATTTGAACTATCTCTTTGTACAAAATTGTACAATATAAGATGCATCACTGGTGGACTTACGTGGAAAAAAGTGTGCCATTTTACTAAATCTATCCAAAACAACAAAAACACTATCAAATCCTCTTTTCTTCTTGGGCAATCCAAGGATAAAATCCATACGTACATGCTCCCATGGTTTTGATGGAATGGGCAAAGGTTGATATCAACTGGCATTTGTACTCCTTCCTTTAGATCCTTGGAAAATAGAACATGTCTCTACAAAATTTGTAACATCAACTTTTAGCTTTTGCCAAAAGTAGTGTCTTCTTACTAGCTCCCATGTCTTATCTAATCCAAAATTACTAGACGTAGCACCAATGTGCCTTTCTTGGATGATAGTGGTTCTCATTGAACACTTAGAAATGCATAACTTTCCTCCTTTGAAGAGAAGTCATTATTGGACCAAAAAAAATAAAAAATCATGATGGTATCTATCTTTTAAATCAAGACATACCTGATACACTTCCTCAAATTCTGCATCTATTGCATACATGTACTTAAAATCATCAATTCCAACACTCTTCACTTGAATTTTGGAGATAGTAAGCACTCTCCTACTTAGTGCATCAACAAATTTGTTTGCATCTCCTTTTTTGTGCTTGATAGAAAAGGTTTAGGCTTGTAAGGTTTCAACCCACTTCATATGCCTATGGCTTATTTTTTCTTGGCTATGGATGAAGCTTAGGTCCTAGTTATCTGTGTAGATAATGAATTCTTTTGGAAGCAAATAGTGTATCCATTTTTTGAGTGAATGGACCAATGCATAAATTTCTAGATCATATGATGAATATCTTATCTTGGATTCATTTAGTTTTTTCACTAAATAATGAAATGGGTTTTCCTTCTTGACTTAAGACACCTCCTATGGCAACTAGACTAGCATCACATTCTGTTTGGAAAAATTTGTTAAAATCAGGGAAGTTTAGGACTGGATATTGGGATACCTTTTTCTTAAGGAGTCCAAAGGCTTCATTGGCTTATTTATTCCAATCAAACTTACATTTTTTCCCCCTTGATATTATCTAGATAGTTGCAAAAATCATGCTAAAAATTCTGATAAAATTTCTATAAAAAGTAGCTAATCCATGAAAAATCCTAACTGTAGAAATTGTCCTAGGAGTGGGCCATGAAAGAAATGCATTTACCTTGTCTTTCTCCATCTTGAGAGTACCCTTGGAGATAAAAAAAATACAAGATATGTGAGTTCTTCTTGCATTAAAATTCACTTGTACATGTGTTGATCTTCAAGTTCTCCTCTTCTAACCTCTTCAACACTATATCTATGTGTTTCAAATAATTTTATCTTGTGCTGCTAAAAATGAGAATGTCTTCTAGGTAGACTATGAAAATTTTCCCTATGAAATCCTTGAGGACTTCATTCATGAGCCTTATAGATGTACTTGGGGCATTGTATAACCCAAAATCCATCACTTTCCATTCATAAAACCCCTCATTGGTCTTAAAAGTTGTCTTTCATTCATCTCGTAGCCTAATCCTTATTTAATGGTATCTACTCTTCAAATTAATTTTAGATAAATATCTTGCACCCCCAAACAATCTATCAAATCTTCTATTATTGGCATTGGAAATATATACCTTATTGTAATATTTTTTAGGGATCTAGAATCTTTACAAATCCTCCAAGTTCCTTCCTTCTTTGATGCCAAAATAGTAGGTACTACACATGGGATTGGGCTCTTTCCAAATAGACTAGATTCAAGAAACTTCTTAATTTGTTTTGGCATCTCCTCATTCTATTGGGGTGTTAATTTGTAGGATACTTAGTTTAGTATTGTTCACCTTGATATGATATTTATACAGCGATGGATTTTCCTCATTGGTGGTAGACTCCTTGGCATGTCATCTACAACAATACCATGATATTTGTGAAGAACGGTGACCATTTCTTCCTGCATCGTTGTTGTCTTCTTCTCTATACTTTGTACCCTCAAAATAGTAATATCTTTGTGTGTAGACTCACTAGTCTGAGTCATCTCTAATGAAAAATACTCCACCTTATCTTTAAGAATAGGAATGAGTGCAAATAAAGGGTCATCTTCACCTTCTACTACCTTCAAGAACTCATTATTTCAGGCATCATCATTACCTTAACTTCTTTCTCTTTAGGTTCTTCCTAATTTTTCTCTGTCAGTGGTAATAGTTCAATTATTTTACCATCTTTAGTTATGGTGTAGGTGTTTTTAACTCCATCATGTTGGGATTTTATGTTATATTTTCATGGTCTCCAAAAAAGTAACTGGCCCATGCATCCATCTTTACCACATCAACTAGTAATCTATCGTTGTAGGCTCCAATCTAAAATTCAACTCGTGACTGCTAGTCTACGAGAGTTTGTTGTCCTTTACTAATCCATAAGAATTTTTAAGGGCATCAATGTGGAGATCTTCTAAATTTCAGCTTCTCAACCATTTTAAGAGAAATAAAATTCTCTTTTGAACTGGAGTCAATTAAGACTTTATACACCTTTCCTCTGGCTTTATAGTTTGTTCTAAAAGGTGACTTCCTTTGAGGTGGTTCCTTGGTGATTAGTTCTTTTAGGATTTTTCTCCTCAACATAAGTGCTTCTCCTTCTTCTGGATACCCATAGGAGTTAAGATTATTTTGAGGGTCATGTTCTGTGACTAGATGTGTCCTCCTCTCTCCTTGAGAGATAGACCCTACCTTCTCCAAGAACTTGTAAGCCATATGTTATTCTTGGTTATAACTAAAACACTTAATGGGTCCAATACCTCTTCCTTGTGGCCTTCCTTTGAAATTTGGTCTTCTCCCTCTAAGATTCCCTCTAAAATTATAAGTCTTATTTGATTCTATGTGATTCTTGAAAGTTTTAATTTGGTCCTCTTCCTCTTGAATGACTTCTTCCTCTAAATGATTGTATGCCCTTGCCTCTATTTTTGTGATCTTGTCTCCTCCTAAACTTTTCTTCCACCTTGAAAGCTAGTTGGTAAAATGTTGACACTATATTGGTGCTCAACAATTGTAACTCTTCTTGAATATTCATTCTCAATAAATTTAGGTGCCTTACTATCTTGACACATCCAGGCTCTGTGATTCTTGATCTGAGACTCAACTTTGAAAATTCCACAGTATAGGTACTAATATTCATCTATCTTTGTCTTAGGTTTTGTCTCTTTTGATGTAATTGAATCTCATAGTCTTCTAGAATGTATGTATCCTTCACCATTGTAACCATCATCTTCCATGATGTGATATTCTTATTGTCATATTTAGCTCTTTCCTCTTGGATGAAACTCCACCAAGTTAATGCTTCTCCCTTCAGCTTATACTTTTCCACTTTCACCTTTTGTGGTGCAATGATCCCTTCACATTCAAAATGGTTCTCCAAGGCCTCAATCCAATCTATCACTGCCTCACAATTCATTTCCCCATTAAATATGGGTAACTCCATTTTTTAACCTCCCAAAGTTTCCAAATCTTTCAAGAAACATTATTGATCATCTGGTATATTTAACTCTTCTTTACGTGCTTCCTCTTCTTCATCTTCATATGTTCCTTGCTTAAATCTTCTTCCCTCTTTTCTGCAATCTTCTCCACTCAATCCAATTTTCCTGATAGTTGTTCCAACCTTTCTCTCAATAATCTATTCTATTCCTCCCAATCCTCTACCTTCTTAGAAAGCTGTGCATTATTCACCATGTTGCAAATTCAAATCGAAGATGTTATCTTTGACATAAACTAAATTTCTTCTCCAAGAAAAATAGCCAAATTTTCTCTGATACCAAAAATGATGCAGAGTCAAGTACTCTGGAACACTAGTAGAGGAATATCAACTCTAGGGTCTCAACAAAGGGCTTTAACACCATGAAGGTTTAATTCAATTCACTTATTCATTTCTAGAATCTTTTCATGCCCACTAGCTTGCCAATGACCCCTAGGGAGTTACTTGGTCCTAAGTACTCAAATCCACCAAAATGGGAGGGAGGCTTCCAAAAATATTGGAAAATATGTCAACATGAGTAATAAAACTTGCACAACCCATTCATTCTGTTCTTCAAATGCATAGATCTACACTTTTTTTCACATAATCACCAAATTCCTTGTAGCATTGCACACTCAGTTTTCCTTCATTTGTTCATCATTTCTCCAAAAGCCCCTAAAAAAAAAAACAATATATCTAGATACCCTTTATTGACCTCTTACTAAATTCTTAAAGACAAACTTTAACACTAAACACAAAGCATCTAAAGTTGTAGGTGGACAGTGTCCTACAAAGGGCTAATTTGAACCAATTAACAAAGGAACTACCTTTCCTTTCAATATCTCTTCAACCCAACACTTTTAGGTGTTGAGGGGTACCTAGAAACTTCTAAATTGGAAGCTAGACCTTATGTATCAACCCATATTAGAACATGTGAACTAAACATTGATACATTGTAGGTGGCCACATAGAAATGTCCACCTAGGGTATCATTTTTCTTCCGACTCCTTGCATGAACAAAAAAGAAGAAAAGGAAATCATAAAGTAAATGCTAAGAGATTTAATTCCACCAAGGGTCAATGAAAACCAATGGTGGAAATCCAAACTACAACCACTACAACACAACCCTAGCTAAAACTACTCAAAATGGTATAGTCAGCACTAAAACCAAATTTTATCACAAACTATAGCACTTCAAAATATTATAATGGATGTAAATGGATGGTAGCAAGTTACTCCAACTTCATAGAATGATTTTACATAACATATAATCCATTCATGCACATAGTAAATTACTATTAGCGAAAAATGTAGAAAAACTATATATTATGCAAAACTGTCTTCACCAAATTATACATTCAGAGTTCTCCAACATATCCTGTGTATTTCCTTGACATCTCCTCTTCAAGGGACATCAAAATCTCAAGATTCCATCAGATTCATTCAAGAATATCTTCGACTTCACATTCTTGCATGAAGATAAGAAAAATTTGCTCAACAACAACTTTCTAGAATTAGCAACAAAAGATGCTCAATGACAACAAAATAAAAAATAACATTTTTTGTCAAGGTGTCCACACCCATCCAAGGTTTGCATGTCGACACACACATGACATCTAACTTGAAGACACCCAAAATTAACCAAAAATGTCCTGATATGGCTATGCAACCACATTGGCTTATAAGGATGCCAAATAGGGTATGCCACAATATAGTTTAGGACTCTATTACAAAACAACATCACAAACATAATATTGCATAAAACTAAAAGTTCCACCAAATTTTGTTATTCATCCTTGTCTCTGTCTTTGGT
>MU227805.1:17962-47076 GCA_018584345.1 Thuja plicata
CATAGAATAGCCGAAATTACCTTGGCTTGTATTCGTAGGAGAAATGTTTGCAATAACCTTCTGTCCTATTTCCAACTTTTGTCCCAAGAGCTGGGTATCAGTGGGGTGTTCAAAAGACTGCCACATGATTCCGTTGGAGGCGTTGAAAAGAATAAGGTTGCCTGATTCCTCTATCGCCATCTCTTTAAAATCATGGGTAGATGTATTTGTAGACCAGACGAGAGTTCCATCTGCATCCTTTAAAACGAGCTCTCCCAGGGAGGTGAGTGTCAGGGTTGCATTTTCTTGCACAATCTGCTCTCTATTTGAACTCCACACCATTTACATGTCGTACAACACGCCGTCTTTTCTCGTGACAGTGAAGAAAGTTGAAAATAGGTATCCTGTGTTGCATGGACTACCATAGCAGAAGAAACCGCATCCAAACTGCAGATTCATGTCATTATATAAGATAGCGGGGCCGACAAGAATTGGCCTGGCAAATGCATCGGCATATACTGATGATGGCAAGAAACCTAACGAGCGGTTACTGTTGATCCATGTGATGCCTCCGGATGCATTTGCATGTGTTAGAGCAGAGCTTTCTGTAAATAGAAAGAATGATATAAGGAAGAGCCATGCAAGTAATGACATAACAGACCGAGAGGACGTAAAATAGTCCACTCTTACAATTTTTCGACAAAAGAAATGATGTTGTGAAGAAAACACAGAGAATTCTGCAGTTAGACCACACCAATATCGGTTTCTCTTCTCCATTTTATAAGAAATTGAGAATGAGACAGAAGGTTATTCCAAACATTTGGTTCAAAACTTCACAATGGATCGGCGGAGGTGAGGCACGTGGTCGGACAAATTATTAAAAAAGCAAATAGCGTTTATTTTACGCAACTGCACTTTTCATATTTTAGTAAATCTTCGCTGAATCTTCGTTTGGTTGTGTGACTACGCGTGTTTCAAATTCCTACGCAAACATTTCCAATTATTAAAAGAGTTTTAGAGCAGTATAATTTGGTTGTGTGACTACGCGTGTTTCAAATTCTTACGCAAACATTTCCAATTATTAAAAGAGTTTTAGAGCAGTATAATTTGGAAGTCTTACTTATCGGAAGAAATAAGTGATAATCTCAACAAATTTATTGGCATCCGTTTCTTTAACATATTCGTCAGCATTATTGAGTTTTACATGTTAGTGGGACACCATCAGAAACCAAAATAAGACCCAAAAAACATGGCATTTGAAAAGGTACGCGGTGTCCATTCAAATAAAACTATATCAATTACAGTGCACTTACGTCAGGTGCATATCCGACTTTTAATTCGATTTCATGTAGAAATGACGTCTTGTAAGGGCCCAAGTGAACTCATTTTCTTACATTGGCGCATAAGTCAAGTGCATATCGGATATTTATTTCGATTCCATGTAGAAATAACGTCTTGTAAGAGTCTAAATAAACTCAATGTGAGCAATGTATATGTGATAGGAAAAGAATAAGCAATTATGTCTTTGTCATATTGCTATTGGAATTCAATTGTGTAATTTGTGAGTCAATTAGTTTTTAATCAAGTTTATGATCTATTTCTAATGAGTTGTAGATCACAAGAATCTATTTTATATTTTTTTTCATATTCAATATAAGAAATAGTCTTTTAACTAACAAACATTTTATTTAAATAATTATTTTAATTTATTTATATAATGAATAACTATTTCATATAAATTCCAAACATTTAATTACACATGCAAATATATATTTGATTCTATTGATTAAATTTCAATCAATTAATACATATAATCAAATATTTATTTAAATGTCTAAATATATCATGTAGATAAATTTATGTAGATAATATTTATTTAAGTAATATTATTTGAAAACTAGATACACTTTAAGTATATGACAAAAACATTTTTATTAAAACATAGAAAACAAAAATTATTTAAATAATAATATATCTTATTTTGTTGAATTCTTATTTTTTAAAAATTTACCATTACAATAAAGATTTTATTATTTATCCTTTATCCAGTTAAATTACATGGAATATGTTTGTAACATTATTTTTAAATAATAATAATAACTAAATATTAACAAATATGAAATATTTTGCAAATTAATTTATTTATTTTATGAAATTACTTATTATTTTGAAGTTCATTTTGAAATGGATGAAGAATTTGTAGAAAGAGAAGGAAACCAATTTAAAATTTTAGATGTAAAAGGAAAGTAGAAATAAATCTTGAAATTTAAACTATATTAAAATAATGTGCAAAAATATATTCTATATGTCATTCTTTGTTGGCATACTTTTATTTCACTTGGAGCCAATAGTCCATTGCAAATCAAAGATATTGATTAACCAATTCTGTCCTCTTTCACATTTAAAAAATGTATTTTGTGTATTTTTTTAATGTTGAAGGTTAAGAACCAAGGTTTTAAACCTCTTTGGCCTAGAGCTAAGGACTAAGGGATATCCATTCTGCCAAAATCTGTCTGAGGCACGATCACGATCCTTACCTCATCCATTATGGTGTCGGAGCCTTTGCTTAAAGAAAGAATTAATCTCTGGCGCGCTCAATGAGAACCAAACAACTTCACTAGCAAAGCAAGGGCCCGTTGACTTTTTTGTATTATAAAAACAAACTCATTTTGATTATTATTATTTTTATTAGATAAGTACATGAACGACCTAGACCCTTTAGAAGGCATCAATAAAGGCAAAATGGAAAAATCCCACAAGTTGCGAGATTAGAAAATTGTAACCTAAGAACCTAGAACATATGCGACAAAAACAAAAAAAAATAGAGTAGAATACCAGTAAATGACTAACTAGTATTTAGAGACTTTAGGATGTTAATGGCTCATGATTTATTTTGTAAGAATTTTATATGGTATTTAAAAGATATCTCCCTTAAATGGGTAGATAAATAAGTAATAATTGTAGCCTACCTAGGACTATAGGGGTTCTCTCACATATATTTTCGTATTTTGTGCATCTAGTACAATAGGTAAGCATGAGCTAGAAGAAACACATTTTGTTTCATTTACTTCTTATTTCTTCTCCAAATTTTAGAAAGAAACACTTGAATGATATAATTTTGATTATTATTGTTGTGTCTATTACTAGCGATCATACTTTGGTGTGCAATGGGTACATCGAAGAGGAGTGAAAAGTCAATTAGGGAAAGTTTTTGTTTAGTTTTATAGTATGAGGGATGAGGATCAAATATAAAATGTTGACACTTTTGGATTTCGTGGATTTGTAATAATGGCTAAGGCAGCCCATGCTTCCAAATAAAAAGTAAACAAGAAAATGCAAACTAAAATTCCTTCCCCTCACAATAAAGAGTACCCCTCCAAGTTTGATAACAAAATTGTAGATGTCAATTAGGACGATTTGGATGATGATACTAGAGAAGAAGATGAGCATGGATAAATATAATCTTATGTCTAGTATGATTGCCAAACCTTCTAAATGTTTATTTTTAGTTTGGTAAAAATATTAAATGATGCACGACAACATATGTTGAGTGAGGAAATTATTTTCCTATTTTGATGATTATATCATAAGATGGACTAGATATCTATTTGAATTTGCATGTAATATATTGACATAAAATAGTATTGGAATACCCATAATAATAGAATGAATCGAACAACCTCTTTATAAAATATAAGGGTAACAACAACTACAAATTTTTGAGATTTCACAACTCATTGAACCACTTACACTTTCCCTAGTAACTTTTATTTTGCATGAAAAATAGAAGCAATCTACTTTTAGATTCTTAGCAGGAGAAGCAATATATCTCTTCCACCAATTTTGTGACACTATTTCCAAAGAGAGAGGAAAGATGCTTCGAGTCTGGTGGTAGCCTAAATTTTGAGAATTTAGAAGTCCCAATCCATTATCAAGAAGCAAGTTTCTGCATACTAAAAAAATCAAAGGAAGGAAGCTTTATGACACAAATAAATAGAACTAACTAATCGAAGCCTTAAAAAATTTCTTGAATTTTGACCTACTACAAAGATGATGCCGACAGAGGCTGAAGATTGTCAAATTTTAAAACTCTAAAAATTGACCCAGTTCGGGAAATCCAATTTCCTATCTCCAACTTTTCACGAGGAGTGTTGGATTTTTGACGAAAGCCAAATCCAAAAGTTAGGTAGTTGTTTTTTAGTTACTTTATTGTTTTTTCAAAATAATTTGTAATAAGGGTTGTGTCTTTTCACCCTAAAGAGGTGTGAAAGCCACACACACACACACACACACACTATATATATATAATGTAAAATGTAAAGAGACAATACAATACAATACAATATAATTTCACATATTTGGATAGTTTTTAATCAACAAGTGCAACATGGACCTAGATGTACTATTTTTTTTCAAAATCAATAAAGATAAGTCCTTTTCTTTCACATGTGTAATAGTTTCATTATCATTTTATAATTAGTCCCTCAGATCAATCAATGGAACTTGTTCAAAGTGATAGTTCTGATGTGCATACGTCTTGATCCGGTTCATAGTCTTGATTATCAATTGGTTTTCTCATTTTGCATGGTTAAATTCTATTGATTAAGGCCTCGGTCAATCAGTCTGTCATCTAGGAAGTCATATCCTTTTGAAATATCTCTGAACCTATTTCAAGGTTGCATGTTCATTTCATAACACCTTTGAAGTGATTGGTTTTCTTATAAAACTGTCTATGAGGTTGAACATAAGATTGGAATGACCTTGACGCTATTGCCCATGGTTGATTAAGGTACTGGTCTTTATTTCTTATTGGATTATGGTCATTAGTTCATTGTTTATATTTTTTTGATATCTTATCTATCTATTCATTTCAAATTACATATACATTTACTAAACATTCTTTCAAATACTTGAAGTATTGCAGTTTATAGTTCATGATATATTACTTTCAGTTAGATTTATTTCAAGTGCCTTGCCATACTTGACAGAGAAGGTTGAAGTGTTTCTTATCTTTTATAAAAAGCCTTGTAACTTGAAGGATAAGTCAAGGTATAGGCCTGCCAGCCTTGGTTTTGCAGATCTAGAATTGTAGAAGCTCCAACCTTGCCATGGTTGTGACTTGTTAGTTTTTCAAATCACTTGGGTTTCCCATCATTGGATTGGAAAGTTCATAGGAAATCCAATCTTTTGATTTGAGCACCAACAGATTGGCAACTTTTCTAGGGAGTTGTTCAAAATAATTTTTTTATATTTTACCTAGAAGCTCTAGTGATATATTTAAGAATCTACCGGGAGAAAAGAAATCAGAAGATAATAAGTATTTTCCTTCTAATAATAAGGTGGCAAATCTATTTAATAAATTATTTCAGTCAGTGACTCTACCAAGGGAAAAGACTCAAAAGGAGATATAAAAAGGTGGTGACCCTGTATGCCAGAAATTTTTAATTTCTCTACTGAGGGAGATAGCTTGGAAGGGATGAGTATTTGTCCTTTAATTAGTAATAGAAGATCTATTATATAAGGTTTAAAATTCTCTTCAAAATGGTTTTGATTCCCATTGATATCAGGCCTTTGGATCTTGGAAAGTTTCAATGTAGTTCTAATGAATTATTTTCAAAAATTTCACAAAGGGTTCCTAAATTTTATGAAGATTATGATGAATCAACTCTTGATCATTTGGATGCTTTTCATATATTCCTTGGTAATTATGAGGTCCATATAGAAGATGATGCCATGAATTTGTTTTCATGGTCATTAAAAAATAATGCACACGAAGAATATGAATCATTACCTATGCAGTCCATCTCATCATGGAGATAGTTTGAACAATGGTTTCTTTATACGTTTCATGATGCCAGTGGTGAAGAAGACACCATGTGCTATGAACGGTATTAAGACCAAAGTTGCAGCATGGAAGAGGATCCTAGTATGTCTCCACTTGATGCATTTTTTAGCTAGGAGAGATTTGAAGGGGTGTCTTCTGCACATTTATTGATAATAATGGTGAACATTCTTCGAGAAATACCTTCAAACATTATGCCTTCACAAAAAGAAATTATGAGAAAGGTCAAAATATTGGGAATCACATTAGATGATCCTTCTGTAAAGTTCCTTGTGCATATATTAGAAGAAGATGATGAACGCAAAAAAAGGGAGGCTTATGGTCAGATTGAACAAGGCCTTGTGCTTGATGATTAGCTTGGTGAGGAAGATGAGTGCACTAGTCATACACAAGATAAAGAAGCATCCATTCTTGAGAACCATAATAATACTTGTGATGACATGGAGGAGAAAAATTTAGATCAGATCAAAGAAGAATCTGTACGTAGTGAGATTTGCATGGAAACATGTATCAATGACCATGATGATGAGGAAGAAGATCTTCTCAACACAGAAAAAATCTCATATTTACTAGACATGGAATATCAAAAACATGTTGAGAAGAGTGGTCAAATTTTTTTCTTAGTGCACCATGATAATAAAGTTGATGGGTCAGTACATAATCAGGATGTACTAGATGAAGAAGATGATGAATTTCAGGAATCAAATAACGGAGATGAAATAGACCAGCATAAAGCATATGAACACAAAGAAGTTTCAAATGAAATCTTTCATGGAGATATGCCTGAGTTCTCTATATCCTTGAATCCATTATTTGAAGAATATTTTCTATGCAACCAAGTCCATCAACATTATGATAAAGAAAATGGGCCTAGTGATCATTTTGAAGATGATGAAACTCAAAATATGTATGGGGAAGTGTATTTAGAAAGTGAGACATGCATTATTTCATCCTATGAGCAGTAATTTTATAAAACATGTGAAGATGAGATGGAATCAACCGTACATAATGAGGACAATGTGTTGAAGATTAGTTATGAAAATTATCCAAGTATCCTATTTGATCAAATTCTTGATAAAAAGGTAGTTCCTCAACGTGAGTTATCTCCAAATCCTTTTTGTGAAGAGAAACAACATTTTGAGTATAGGGGCGATTGTGTATGTAATGACATCCAAGATGAAGAGCTTAATCTAGTTACTTGTAGGGTTAATCAAATGCATGGGGATCTTCTATTTAGCAAGGACTACAGTGCACCTCCTGACTTTTCTAAGGGTAAAAAAAATTCAAAGCATGTTAATAAAGTAATAAATGTTGTCCATGAGAATGGTGTCATGGTATTTGAGAGATTCAAACTATTACATGATAACAATTATGTGTTCGATAGATGAAAGTGATGAAATTAAGTTTTACCATTAGTATACTTAAAGGGAAAAACATGATAAAGGTCATCAGTAAAGCATAACCGATAGATAGCAAGCATACCCCACGAGAAGACAAGACTATCCTAAAAATGCTAAGTATATAATTTACCGACAAACATTGACAAGAGTCAAACTGACGACAAGCATAACCGATGATACAGTTTTTAGAACATCACCGACGGAGCAGAAAAGGCATACCCAATGAAAATTTCAAGTAAAGAACACCGACGGAGAAGAAAAATGACAGACTGATAGAGCAGCCCGACCATCAGAACCGACAGTCAGTTACAAAACCCGCAAAATGTGGATTTGAATTTGCAAGTCAGATAAGGCAATGTAATTCTATTTATAGATTTTTTACTTGTTTTAAATACTTACTTGAGGGTCAAACAAGCATATTTTAAATGTTTTAAAGCATCCTAACGGATCTAAAATATATCTAAATAAAGATAAAGGTGAAGTTGTAAACCTTGGATATAGAGTTAATTTGAAAAGCGTGAATCAAGAATAGAGCTAGAAACTAGTATAAATATATATTCCATCATTTGTAATTTGTGTGACTTGTAATAATTTGACAAATTATAGTAGCCATGGAGAGCATCTAAGCTGAAGAAGAGAATTCATGCAAAGTTCAGAAACAAATCAAACCAGTTATCAAGAACACAGGAAGGCTACCGACGAGCAGAGACAAGGTATTACTCAATCACTCAAGGTGATTACATATACATTGTAAGCCATACAAGATCTGTTATCAGCAATTAGAGAATGCATTCACTATCAGATAAATATTTATATTGTAGTTGCATTCTAACAAGTGCATCAGAACATAAATCCTTTTGTAGAAGGTGGACTTAACAATTCTTTGATAAATATCTTAACAGAGTGCACACCTAACGGTGTTGCTAAAGCTTCAAATGAAGTAGATCATAATAGGTCTCCTCTCTAATACTCCTAGCAGGGTAGATCATTAGAAGTGATCAATTGTAAGCCTTTACTGGCTCCCTTCTCATCTGCAAATAGTGACTTTTTGTGGGTAGACATCCCCACCACAATTTTTACTTCCTAACAGGAGTTTTCTACGATATCACATCATGTGTTTTGTGTTATTTGTTTTCATGAATTTTTCTTGAATGTTTATACATGTAAAGAACTTATATTATGATTACACATACATAAGAAAAGATGATCAGATAGATAGGCATATACAAATTTGATGACACAAAGGTTAATGGGCCAACCACATAAAATGTTTTAGAGGTACTAATTCATCCCTCCCCTCTCAGTACATCATTCCAATAATTCTGACAATTGGTATCAGAGCTAAGTCTCTTTCTTGAAAAGATTAAAGACTTAAGAGAAAAGATCCACACAATGGAAAAGTACAGATTAGAAAAGGCTATTGAGAATGAGTAGTTGCAAATTCAGATTTACTATGAGCAGTATAAAGAGGCTAGAGTAAGCATGAGAAAGTTGCTTGATGAAAGAAAGATCATGGAAAATAGGCTTAATGAAAAATATTATCAAGAAGATGAGATCCCAGACTACTTCAACTATGCTAAATCATCAACAAGAAAAAATTTAGACACGTCAGTAGAAGAGATCACAAGTCTACAAGAAGTCAATCTACATCTGACAGAGCAAATCAAGATGCTGCAAATCGGTCAAGAGACTCAGATGGTAAAAATGATTGATGTCATCAATGATTCAAGAAAAGATGAAACAAAGAGAACATTGGCTATTGATGATAGGAGGAAAATAACAGAGAAGCTACAAGAAAATAATCAGAGATTCAAAGACTTACTGATCATCACCATGAGATTACCAACTAGATTATTCTTATGACTCAAGAAGAAAACAAATTAAATACTAAAATCATTGAAAGAATACAGATCATCGGTGAGCTAAGGGAAGAAAATGAGAAACTAAAGCATGAAGTCAGAATTTAGAATCAACACAATGAATTGATCAAGAAAGCTGAAGATAGCAATAAAAGAATGGATGATTTCATTGGCGGTCAAAGAAGAGTCAACAACTACATAGGAATAGGGTACACCGATAATGAAGAGTCATCTAATCAATCAAATCAAAATAATGTATATACAACTTTGAGAACCAAGAAGTTCTCATGCAATCACTGTGGAAAACCAGGCCACACCTCAAACATTTGCAGAAACAAAATGAAATGTATTCCTCAATCACAATCTAATTTCATTGGTAATTGTTATAAATGTCACAAGCAAGGACATAAGGCATATGAATTTAGATCCGAGGTGACAAATCCAAAGAAGGAAACCTATATGGACAAGTGTTGTCCTACCTGCAAAATGAATGGACATACATATCAGGAATGCTTGAAAAAGAATAAGAAAGCATGGACACCAAAAGAACTTGATAATGGCTACAAACCAACAAGAGTAGTTAACTCATACGTTTGGAACTATAACACATGGGTAAATTGCACAACATGTGGAAGGTATGGTCATATATCTGCCAACTATATGAGAAAATGGACTAGAAAACCAAGAGGATGGTTCAATCTAGGAATGGCATGTTTACATTGTCATAAGGTTGGACATGTGATAAAATATTGCAAAGACCGACTGACAGAAACAAGTACTTATCCCAATGGAAATACCATTGTTGACATCAAGAAGATGAGAAACAAGATGTGGGTAAAAGCCACAAACACTGAAGGTGCTAGAACAAGAAATGTAAATGATGATGCCCCATCCAATGGATCTTGTGGCATCACCATTTCCAACTAAATTCCACAAGTAAGTATGGAACTACATTATGACAAGTTATATTATGTATCAGTTCCATTACATATTGATCATATAGACAAATCAGCATTATTAAAGATGCACTATATTGTCACTTGTAAATGTTATTAAAAAACAACCCTCAGTTATTGGGTACAAATTTGCATCGGTGAACACACATAGAAAAGCTAACACTACTTATCAGAATGTATCGGTCATTACAAAAAAGCCAAGTCCCTAAGTGTAACCTGATGGACATCGGTGATCCTCGAGTCGACAAAATTTGTCTTCACCACTTTACCAACAATCATTGGCGAAGTCACCAAAGCTGGTAGCAACCCCAAGACTTTGCGCCTACATCGAAGATGTTATTTATGCCTCAACTAATGAACTTAGTCTTTGTATACCGATGAGTTGTTGGGCATTAATGACAACCTAGGGCACAAAAGTTATAAAAGTCTGACGACAGAACTCATTTCACACCTGCAATTTTTAAGCAACCAAGAGAGCCAAGAAGAGCAATTGAAGAGAAAATTGAAGTGCAACCTCAACAAGATTCCTACTCAACTCAAAGTATTCATGAGCAATCATAGGATTCAGTAAGTACCTACATTCACTGACTGCACTATTTAATTTATGGAAAACCCTAAATTTTTGAAACACAATGGCATCTATTTCAAGATTTGAAAAGTTGAAAGAGGATAAAAGGAAAACGATCAATCTTATCAGTAGAGGCACTTGTGTTGAACCAAAATACAAGCTACACCCAGAAATCACAACACAGCCTGATGATTCCGGAGCATTCTCCAAAATCCCACCTAGGTTTTTATTGGTAGAGGACGTAAGGTCCTATATACACTAGAAGATCTTGGAATTGGGAGATCTAGACCTAGATAATGCCTACAGGGAACTGTGTGATGAAGTTGGTAACCCGAAAGAAGAGCACAAGCATCTAGAAGTGAAAGGACTCACAAATGCATTACACTTTCCCAAAGTTTTCAAAATAGAATGGATACAAATAGTTCTCAGCACAATGCATAACCACACTTTATGGCTTAATAAGCCAAAATGAGTAATAAAGGATGTTATTCATGCAGTTACTAGATATCCTATGACCGACAAACCACAAGCTCACAAGCACCCATCTCTGAAGGAAGTGGAAAAGCTAACTGGTGCAAAATCAAACAAGAGAGGTCTCAAGGTCAACACTATCACCAACAAAGAACTCATGTTTGGTGCATGTGTGGTAGGATACAAAATATATCAGCAAAGCAGAATTAACAACATAGCAAGCACTGCTATGAGCATAGCTTACAAAATCATCAAACAAGGAAAGAAGATGGATCTTGCAGAGATATTGTTGAATCAACTTGAGGAGAACATGAACACCATAAGATCTTCTAGAACAAACACTTGTAAGTTTGGTTCCCTCATTATGTTCATATTCTTTTACTTTGAAGAATACTTTCCTCCTAGAGGCAAAATAGTATGGGATACAAGCAGACCTATAACCATATAGATATGTGAGCATATAGAGTCACTAGGAGCTAATTTTGATGACATAATTAATGAGTATTTCAAAAGCATTAAGGAAATATTGCAAGCTAGAACAAGGATACCTAAAAGTTTGATAGAAGAACACAAAGAGGACATATGTTTTATGGTAGATACTGATTTTACTTATATCCAAGCAGTAGTACCTAGGAAGACGTGGCTTTCACATTTAGAATATGAGATCAGAATAGGACAAGCCAATGAGTGCATCAAGGCACTATTGAATGAAGCAATTGATAACAAACAAGCAAGATTTGGCACCTATGAGGAAGGAAAACAAAAGATCAAGACAAATCTTTTTTTCAAGAAGATTGTAAACAAGAAGGACAAGATGGTTAAAAACTTAACCAAGAAGTTTGTAGTTACTGAAGAATGTGAAGAGGAAACATAAGGTAAGGAGGAAAAAACCAAAGGATAGTCACCTATCAGTGAAGAAGTAGAAAAGAATGACTCAGAGGGTACACAGTCAGATTCTCCACCTCCTCCTACACCCAAGAAAGCAAGAACAACAGTTGCTTCAAGAACAAGAAGCTAGACTACAAAGGAATCAACTCCTTCACCAGTACAGAAAGGAAAAGTGAGGATATATAAGAGAAAACCAACTCCTGAAAAAGAAAAATAGACCAAAAGGAGGAAGATGACTAGAACTCAAGAAGATCTAGAAGACTCAGCTATGGATGAAGCTGATATAGAAATACAAAAGGAAAAAGAACCTTTGGTCCCTACAACAATTGATAAAATATGGAAGAATATTTCAAAATCATAGTCTATTTCTGATCCTAACATTAAGAAATGGTTAAAATTCAGCACAAAGGATCAAAATAAGATTGAAGAAGCAATAATTGCTAAAATGTGCAAACATCGTTATGTTCCACTACAATTATTAGAATATGACATTCCCAAAGAACTATTAGAGAGATCGTCAGCTAGATGGAGATTTGCACTACATCAAGAAAATGAAATAAGAGAAAGAGTACTTGTTGCTCTTATGCCTTCTGATTCAAAGAAGGAATGAATTACTGAGATGATGAAGAAGCATGAAAAGGAGCTCTTACCAAAAATGAGAGCATATGAATTTCTCAAAGGGAAGCTAATTGATCTTGATCAAAATAGCATTAAGAAGTGGTGCATGATACTCAAAAATCCCACTAAGGAAGCTAGCCTAGAGAAGGAACAAATCATCATTAAAGATATACAAGATGACTCATCTGTGGAATCAGATAAAGAAGAGAGTGATCCAGCAGGCCCCAAACATACTGATGTTGTAGATGAAGTATGGCTAGACACTACTCTTGACAACACTCAAAGTGAGGAGAGTCAAAATCCACCAAGTCCAATTCATATTGACTTAAGTAAAGAAGAAGTTAGCGAAGAGGACTTGAAAATAAAAGGTAACATAACTGATGATATCAATGATGAATCATGGTTAGATAATAGTGTCAATGACATTACAAAAAAATATCCTACAACAGAAGTGCAAAAAGATAAAAATATCTATGTTGCACAAGGCAATACTGACAGATAGGACTCAACTATTAACACTGCAGAAGTCAATACACTAAAAAACATGAACATATTAATCGATGCTATTGATATTGAATCAAGTCAAGAGAAATCATCTAAAAAGGATCATGATATACCCCAGGACATGGGTAATAATAAAAATAAAGATGCATCAAATACTCAAAAGGATACAGATACAGTGTTGAAAGATGCAACCGACACTCAGCAAGAAGTGTCTACTGAAAAAGACAAAGGAGAAGATAACAAGACAGGTGTAACATTGAGAAAGGATGAAGAGAAAAAAAAGAGTGAAGAATTCAAGTAGGATGAAATCTTGAAAGGAAAAGAAGATAAATCTATTGTTACACCCAAGGCCAATGAGGAGATGTCTTCACAAAACCAGTTGGTGGACTTAGAATAGAAACAACAAGATGCTTCATCTTCTTGATCCTCACCTACCAAATCAATCCAATCTCAAGGTCTGCAAATGGTAGTACACCAATCTTCCTCCCAGCCAAAGAAGAAAAAGAAAAAGGCATTGAAGAAAGATATCATGGCTATCACACTTGATGAGGTAATAGAAATACCCAAGTGGGATGTATCCACTTTAGATACAGAAGCACTTCAAAAGTTTGGAGTAATGTGTCAGAGAAAGGAAATTCAAGAGAAAATGAAAAAGTCACATAGAGAAGCCCAAGCACTTGAACAGGAAAGGGACATTCTATAGAAACTTGTTCTAGATATCAAACTTGAAGATAGCATATCAGTCATGGAACAAATAGCAGTTCTTACCGATGCCATCACAAATCAGAATGTAGATGCAGAGAAGGCAATGGAAGAATAGGCAGAGATGAAGTATCAACACAAACTTGTTGAAAAGATCAGCCAAGAAGTGGCAGAGAACAAGGTAAAGCTATCTAAACTAGCAAGTGAATTAGAACCAATGATTGCTGAAGTTGTTACCTTAGTTTAGAAATTGTGCACATTAGAAAATTTCACTAAAGAAAATAGTAAAAAACTGTCACAACTAGATTCAGAGCTAATAGCTAGTGCACTAAGTTTAACCTCTGATGCAAACACAATAAAGCTGCATCATGAAAAGATTACAGAGGTAAACAGATTAAGACAAGAAATATGGGATGCAGAGAAACAATTTAGAAATGAGGTTACAGAGCTACAAGCTCATATTTTTCCAAACCTCACCACTCTGCAACAACATATAACAGATGCATGAAATCTAATCACCACCCTAGAAATGTCTGTGGTAGATAGTATATATGAAATGCATGTGAGCATATCAGTTGAGCATATGGCACTTGAGAATTTAAAAGAGAAATGGGAGAAAATGATGGAGGAAATCAAAGCCTCACACTCACATTTTTGAAAAGATGTAAGTACCTTCGCCCTCATTATAAAAAAGGAGGAATGTATACATACATGTACAATATACTTTAGTAGAAAAAGGAGGAATGGATAAAGATATGTATAATGTATGTACAACAAGGATATATATGTACATAAACTTACACTTACCGACATTTGCATAGTGGGAGTCATTTCATGACAAAGGAAGAAGTATACATAGGTGTACATACTAATGCATCATGTATGTTGCACATATCAGTTTTTGATACTAATGTCAAATGGAGAGATTGATGACATTAAGTTTTTCCATTAGTATACTTAAAGGGAAAAACATGATAAAGGTCATCGGTATAAGCATAACCTACGGACAACAAGCATACCCGATGAGAAGACAAGACTATCATGAAAATGCTAAGTATAGAATTTACCAATGAATATTAACAAGAATCAAATTGATGACAAGCATAACTGATGATACATTTTTTAGAACATCACCGACGGAGAAGAAAAGGAATACCTGACAAATAGTTCAAGTAAGGAAATCCGACGGAGAAGAAAACTGATAGATTGACACAGCAGCCCGACCATCAGCACCGATAGTCACTTACAGAACCCGCAGAAAGTGGATCTGACTTTACACGTTAGATAAAGCAATGTAACTCTATTTATAGAGTTTTTACTTGTTTTAAATACTTACTTGAGGGTCAAGAAAGCATATTTTAAATTTTTTAAAGCATCATAATGGATCTAAAACATATCTAACAAAAGATCAAGGTCAAGTTGTAAACCTTGGATCTAGAGTTAATTTGAAAAGTGTGAACCAAGAATAGAGCTAGAAACTAGTATAAATAGATGTTCCATCATTTTTAATTCATGTGACTTGTAATTATTTGACAAATGATAGTAGCCATGGAGAGCATCTAAGCTGAAGAAGAGAATTCATGCAAATTTCAGAAATAGATCAAACCAGTTATCAAGAACACAGGAAGGCTACCGACGAGCAGACACAAGGTATTAATCAATCACTAAAGGTGATTACATATACATTATAAGCCATACAAGATATGTTATCAGCAATTAGAGATTTCATTCACTATCAGATCAACATTTATAGTATAGTTGCATTCTAACAAGTGCATCATAATAGAAATCATTTTGTAGAAGGTGGACTTAACAGTTCTTTGATAAATCTCTTAACAAAGTGCACACCTAACGGTGTTACTAAAGCTTCAAATGAAGTAGATCCTAACATGTCTCCACTCTAATACTCCTAACAGGGTATATCATAAGAGGTGATCAATTTTAAGCCTTTACCGGCTCCCTTATTATCTGTAGATAGTGAAGTTTTGTGGGTAGACATCCCCACCATAGTTTTTACTCCTAACAGGAGTTTTCTATGATATCACATCATGTGATATGTGTTATTTGTTTTCATGAATGTTTCTTGAATTTTTATACATGTAAAGAACTTATATTATGATTACACATACATAAGCAAAGATGAACTGATAGATAGGCATATACAAATCTAATGACACAAAGGTTAATGGGCCAACTACATAAAAAAATTTAGAGGTACTGATTCACCCCTCCCCTCTCAGTACATCATTCCAATAATTCCAATAGAAAGAAGCAGTGTTCACTTTTTTGGGGGGCCCTGGGGACACTTAATTTCACTTTGCATCAGATTAAGTGTGGATACTTGGTCTTCTTCTCCAGATATTACTAGAATCTCGCTATGCTCACAGGGAGCATACATCCCCAGAAAGAGCCATTGGTGGTACCCTAAATTTTGAGAATTTATAAGTCCCAATCCATTATCAAGAAGAAATTTTCTCCATACTAAAAAAATCAAAGGAAGGAAGCTTTATGACATGAATAAATAGGACTAACTAATCGAAGCCTTCAGAAAATGATGGAATTTTGACCTGCTACAAAGATGATGCTGGCAGAGGCTGAAGATTGTCAAATTTTAAGAATCTAAAAAGGACCCCATTTGGGAAATTACATTTCCTATCTCGAGGAGAAATATTAGCTTTTAACAAGTAGTTTTGGATTTTTGACCAAAGCTAAATTTGAAAGTTAGGTAGTTATTTTTTAGTTAGTTTATTGTTTTTTTAAAATATTTTGTAATAAGGGTTGTGTCTTTTCACCCTAAAGAGGTGTGAAAGCCACTCACACACACACACACACACAATCACACACAATGTAAAATGTAAAGAGACAAGACAATACAATATAATAGAATTTCACATATTTGGATAGTTTTTAATCAACAAGTGCAAGATGGACCCAGATGTACAATTTTTTTCAAAAGTAATAAAGATAAGTCCTTTTTTCAGATGTGTAATAGTTTTATTATCATTTTACAATTAGTCACTCAGATAAATCAATAGAACTTCTTCAAAGTGATAGTTTGATGTGCATACTTCCTGATCCGCTTCATAGTCTTGACTATCAATTGGTTTTCTCATTTTACATAGTTAAATTCTGTTGATTGAGGCCTTAGTCAATTGGTCATTCATCTGAGAAGTCATATCCTTTTGAAATATCATTGAACTTGTTTCAAGGTTGCATGTTCATTTAATAACACCTTTTAAATGATAGCTTTTCTTGTAAAACTATGTCTGAGGTTGAACATAAGAATGGAATGATCTTGAATCTATTTCCCATGGTTGATTAAGACACCGTTCTTTCTTGCTTACTGGATTATGGTCATTAGTTCATTTTTTATAGTTTTTTGATATCTTATCTATCTGTTCATTTCAAATTACATACACATTTACTAAGCATTCTTTCAATTACTTACAATATTTTAGTTTATAGTTCATGATATATTGCTTTCAGTTAGATTTCTTCCAAGTGACTTGCCATAATTGAGAGAGAAGGTTGAAGTGTTTCTTGTGTGATATAGACAGCCTTGTAACTTGAAGGATAAGTCAAGGTATAGACCTTCCAGCCTTGGTTTTGCATATCTAGAATTGCAAAAGTTCCAACCTTGCCTTGGTTGTGACTTGTTAGTTGGCCAAATCACTTGGGTTTCCTAGCATTGGATTGGCAAGTCCATAGGAAATCTAATCTATTTATTTGAGCACCAAAAGAGTCCATCATTGTACCATCAAGTGCATCATGGAGGAATAACACACCCACAACAATGTCCCTAGATCCATTTGATGTAATAAAAATAGTAGTCTTGACAGAGTGTATAAGATATGGATCACCACTTTTGTGAACCTATAAAGAAACAATGAAAATCAATAAGAAGGAAAGGACTAATAATGAAAATTAACTTTCATTTTTGTTGTTTACTGCTTTCTTTTCTACTACCAATCAATAGCATTTATCATAGATTAGGACCACTCATGCAAAATTAATTAATACCCAAGTACCCATTAAATAGATAGTTAATTTGAAAACTGCATGAGAAGATTAGTCTAATGCTTTACATTTGAAATTTAAATGTGTAATCAATATGCATGGATGAGAAATAAATAATATAAGATATACTTGACCCCTAAGTGTCTTTTCATCGTCATAAAATTCTTTGATAACAAGCTCTTGGTTGTAAACCTTATGTATTCTATGTGTGTATTTAGAGGATTCTATTGACATGGGGATTAAGTTGACTAGGGATTGTAGCACCAGGAAGCCTTTTATCCTCAAAGTTTCCATGAACCTCATCTTACCCATGCTTTATTTGTACAAAACTCCTTTCAATGTTGAATTTGAATTCATCATCAATATTTGATGGGGGAGAATCTACCAAATTTTCTTTTGGTCACATTTACAGATCTTCAATTATATCCGAGACCAATTCATAATATATGCATGGAGATCCCAGTGCACTTTGAACAAGTTTAGAAAAACACCCATCCTTAGCAATCTTGAAGCCTTGTCATTTATTCTATGTATCACCAGTCCTTGGTAATTGTCTGGATGGGCTTCTTATTAGGGTAATAGCATAATAGAGATGGCCTTGTAATATTGACAAATGACTATGTTTCCTCATCTTGTGAGAAAAATTCACTAGAGTATAGATGAAGAACATGGACTTGCTAGATACTCGAACCTAGTCTCTCCATGTTGAAAGATCCCTAGCTCATTGAAGGAAGCTCTTATAGTTATCCTAAAGGAAAATGAAGAAGAATCCAAGTAATCATTTTCCAAGAAATAAAAATGTTTAATCGATTGGGTGCCAGAAAGAGGGACAAACATCCAATTTTAGGTTTTAGGGTAGTTGAGCAATGCCTGAGTGTGCATCATAGTCTGTTTGGAAGGAATAAGTACTCTGGTAGGGATGCAGGACTGAGCATATGACATTTAGGTGATTGGAACAGAATTCCATTGAAGTCATGACTACCATCAAGTCTTCAATACCAATTCACAATTCCAATACCTGTGCCACCAAAAACCCTAAATAGTGTCACATATTCACCCTAAATTTCCAACTCGGATGATTGAACTTAAATCCAATATAACTATAATTAACAGATTGAGACTTAGAGGCCCGAAAAATAATTCTCTCAAATCAGAATGCTCACAACCCCAAATTTAGAATTAATAATGGCCTATCCCTACCCATCAACCTAATTTAAGCTCATGACAGTTCCCTACTCCCAAAATTCCCAAAGAAAGCAAGAATCTATAAGTCAAACTCCTAAATCTGGGAAAATAAAAGATCTACATGAAGCTAAGTTAAATCTGGATTGACCCAGGATTTCTCTCAAATCAATGCAAAAGGCAACCAAAAAGCCAAACCCATAGCTGGAGTGGAAAGTAGTGAATACATACCATAAAATATTGACTACTTAATAGAGGAGTTGCTTTGCAAAATGCATGGTTGTCATACAAAGACAACAAAGCAAAGGGAAATTTGATTGTCGTATTAACTAGGAATCTCTTTGTGCTCTTTATTGATCGTATGTAGTAATTTTAGATTGTCGTTAAGTGACTAACAATGGCCTATCTCCTTACCATCTAATCTATTATTTTTTAATAAATAAAGAACACATGGTTGGTAACCCAACTACACAACAACTTATGAAAGAGTCTATCTGATCTCTCCTTTGACGCATTTTTTGCAATGTCCACATTGCACCCCATCACATGTTAGTTGCAAAAATAAAACTACAATTTAACATTGTAATGCACAAAATATACTCTAGTAGTAGGGATGACATAAGTGTCCAATATTTACAGATATCCTTCCACAAACTAATACCTTTCTTAAAATATATAGGTAGGCATGACCCAATCTTATAGAAAAGTGAAAAAAATGTGGACACAACATTTTTTTTAGTATAAATCACCATTTTTTTTAGGAGGAGAACGACAACAGACGAAGATCTAACAGACTACCCACAAAGACTAGATACAAGAAAAAAGTGGTGAGAAAGAGACGTACTGAAGAGGAAGAAGAGGAAGAAGAAGATATCAAGAAGGCAACTAGGGGGAATTCTAAAGTGGGAAAGAAAATTAAGGTTGAGGAGAAGGATAGGGAAAAGAAGAAGCAAAGCCCTGTTGTGGAGGGGTCGGTGAAAAGCCATGACTCTCAAGTCTCGGCTAGTTTCGGTCTTCCCACCTATGACCTCTCCAAGAAAAAACTCTTTGAGGAGAAGAAAGCAGACTCTCCGCTCCTAACCCCACAGTCCCCTAGCCCTCAGGTGGTTATAAACATTACCCCGAAGGACCCTAAAAAAATAGAGGATAAACTCCCTGATGCTGTGAGTGACACCCCCATTGACAATGCTAGTCATCAGGAGTTGCTGTCTGACCCCAACATGGAGATAAAATAAATGAGAGCTGAAATCAATAATCTCAGGGAAAGCTTCAATACGATTGAAAATTTTGCAGTTAAGGTAATGCATGCGGCTTCCACCACTCTCCAACTCCTCCACATGGAGAAAACAAACCTGGGAGGTGAGTGTAAGGAGGAAAAACTGTATCAGTTCCTTGCGGATGATTGGGTAAAGCTCCTGTTAAAAGATGGGGAAGGTAACCCCAATTATCCTCCTTTTGTTGATGGTTAACCTTTTTGACTGGACTATCTGGATGGGCGATGTTGGCCTGTTTGATCTTTGTTTTAATTCTAGTTTACGCTATCTGTTGTCTTTTTCTGTTAATGATAACTCTACTGTTAATTACTATCACAGGCTGGTTACCAACCTCATGGTGAGGTTGGGGCCTGTGAAGACTACCAGAATATTTTTTAATGTTAATTACTGTTATCTGTTGTTTGTTACTATTAATTTTAACTCTTCTGTTAATCACTACCACAGGCTGGTTACCAACCTCATGGTGAGGTTGGGGCCTGTTAGGAATTCCAGGCTGGATACCAGCTCTGTGTTGGAGCTGGGGCCTATTGATTTTCTTTCTCAGTTTTTGGTTTTCAAAATTGGCATAGGCTGAGGGTTTACTATGGGTGGTTTGCTAGTTATCGACACTCCTCGTGCTGGTTTTCTGTTTGGGTCAGCCCCCAGTCTTGGCAGTTTTTTTAGTCAAAATTTTTTTATGGTATAACAATTCACATAGAGTACAAGATGGAAACAGTTTTGCCCAGTTTGATACAATACTAAAACCATCAGTTGCACGTTATTTACATGCAAAAAAAGCTGATAGGTTTTTAGATTTTTTGCATTAAAAAAAATATTGAATTAAAATACTAGCATTAGTGTCTAAATTAGACAATTCCCTTTAGACAAAATGAGTCTTAAAGAAAGCACAATAAAAATATATGTCTTATGGTACTAAATAATAGTCATGTAACACTCGCATGGTAAACCAAAATGTAAATAAAACTACCGTTAATAGAAATTATTTCATATATCAATGTAGAACTTCCTGAAATAAACACAGAGTTCATGAAAGAACTTGCAAATGAAATAAATATAGAGTTTATGGTATTATGTTGTCAATGGTACATAATATAGTTTCTCTCATCTACAAATATAAATTTTTAGTAAAGGACAAGCACGATGAATCACTTCTTGAGTAGGATTAATCTTTCATAGTGTGAATGTCAGTATGTTAGTTCCAATGTCATTATGTTGATCCTCATAGAAGACACATTTGTATCAAAACTCATTAGTTGATTCAATTAGAATATGTGGATGTTGGAACATTAGAAGCTTCAATCAGAACTCAGGAAATATTTTAGTAAGAATATGTTGATAATGAAACATCATAAATTTCAATCAAAACTTTAGAATATGTAGGTATTGGAATATTAGAAAGTTCAATCAAAACTCATTAAATGTTTCAATTAGAACTCGTGAAATATTTCAGTTAGAATATGTAGATTTTATAACATCAAAAGCTTTATTCAAAACTTTAGAATATGTAGACATTTTATAATATGTAGACATTAGAACACCAGAAGCTTCAATTGAAACTTTAGAATATTTTTTTATGAGAATATATACATATTGAAACATCAGAAGCTTAAATCAAATTTGTAAACTCTTTTATAATCAAATTCCTAAATTTTCTTAGAGCAAAAGAGAATGTTGAATAACAAAAATAAAAAATAAACTCTCACATAATGAAAGCAAAAGTTGAATAAAAGTAAGTAACCCACAAGAATTCTTAGTATGTATTTGTAGTTTTTCTGCAAATTGTAAGCTAACGTTTTGTAATATTTGTTTATATTAGTATGCGTTATGTACAAAATATAAGCTAATGTTTTGCATTCATCAAATTAATTTTTTTCTATAGGAATGTGCATTCGACATAAGCTAATGTTATCGACTCATTTATAATATTCTATTAAAGCTAATATTTTGGCCTTTTTCAAAAACACTTAGTGGCTAGTAATTTTGGATCAAACAACTATCATTAGTTATTAAATTCCAAATATGTGATTGATGCCCCTTTCAAACCACTCAACATGGAATTGGTTGAAACAATCCATGTTTCTTATATGTACTTCTGATATTTTGGATATATGCCAAATTTTATGGGTATTGCGTGCCGATATATGTGACCTTAACACAGAATATGAACAACAATATATCACAAATATAATAATTTGGCTCTGCATAATGATTCATAATATCTTGAAGTTCAAAATGACATTTCTATTGTAAAGCTTATAGCTTTGTATAATCAAGATCTTCAATCTTTTCATTCTGTTCAAACCCCCACTCAACAGGCGATCAACATTAATACAAAGAATTTAACATAATCTGGCATGCTTGTTTTAGCCCAAAAAAAGAAAATATTAAAGTTGACTAAGTTTGGATAGAAAGGTGTAAAGATGGGGGTAAAACTTCGTTGGGGAAATATTATTCTTGAGTGTTTTTCTTTAATTTTTTTGGATAGGGAAGATCTTGTTTCTTGGCAAAGTCATGGCAGACTGAGAAAACAAGGAGATTATAAAATTCTTGTTTATGCATATGCAAGGAATTTTTCATGAAGCAAAGCTACACTGGTCTCCATAGTATACCCTTTAATAATCATCTTAAATTTGTGGTAGTATGTGCTCATTTATTTATTTTCTATCTCAGGAAATGAAATTCAAAAGTTGAATGGTAAGATCAGAGGTCCTGTTGTAGTCACTTAGGCCCTATTTGGTTACCAGAATTGGGGCGGAATTGGGTGCGGAACTTTTGTTTTTTTGCAAAATCTATCATTTGGTTCGCTAAACTACAGTTCGGGGTTCGGACATCAAAATCTGGTTTTGGCACCAAAATGAGCGGCACTATCCTCCCACCCAATAGGTGGAATTTTATTTCATCTTCCATTTATGGATTTTTATGAACCCCATTTAATTGGTCATTGGCAAAAGGGGTTTGCGAAGGAGGCACTCGAGCGTCCGCATCAAGTTTGCAGGGAAAAAACTCCAGTGTCTCAACTTTTTGATAACGCTATCATCGGTGTTTACAGATATTATTTTGCCCAGAAGCTACCAGAAGCTCTTTATAAATGTAGGCTGAAAGGATTTTCATTCTTTCCTTACGTCAATCAAATTCTTACCATTTTTGATGCAAAATGGAATCTGTCTAAGGCCAGAGGAGATTCATCAAGCAGCGAGTTTTCCTTCAACCTTTGATTTGCAAGATTCTGACGTATTTTCATCTTTATTTTCAAATTATCTTGTGAAACGACAGTTTCTTCACATTTATGAGAGTGGACAGATGTTTCTAGATTCTTTGTCAAGATGTTAATTTAGCGCCTCTCTACATTTTTTTGTGAGATTGCTTTCCTTTTTAAGAAACTTACCTTTTCTGAGGGTAAATGAGGAGCGATTGCGCTATTTTTAGCATTTCTTTTATGTTAACCTATTTTTAGGTTTCTGTCGAGAAATTCTACTTTCTTTTTTGACAGCTCCTGGTCCTCATCAAATTTGGTCTAACTAGGTAAGCCAAATGTTTTTTTTGGCCCATGTAGAATGGCTGTGTGATTTTATAATCTATTTCATTCACATATGGTTCAGATTATAGACAAAAGTTATACTTTTGTAACATGTATATCTTTTCAATCTCCATGGCTATGTTCTGCTGCCTAATTGCTTAGGGGCGGGAAAATGAGCATGCTTTTGTTGTTACATTCAGTTATGTTTGTTCATTTATGCAAATAAATTGACCCTAGGACCTCTTACAATATCTTTATGGCTTGTTCTTTAGGGTCAAAAGTCTTCTTTGTTTCTCCTACTATGCTTATATACTTAAAATGTATGATAATATATTTAGTGTTTAACTCATTTAAATAGGCACAATTGTCTTGTTAAGTATTTTTTCACTGTTTTAAGTTTGTTTTATTTTGGGCACAAGAGAAGTTCACTTTCCTATTTTTAGAGAGATTCCATGAGATGGAAATTATGGTAGAGCTCCATCTTTAATTACCTTTGGTTTTATTTTGCATTCACCCTCTTTTGTAACACTGTGAGGAATCCATAATAGAAGAATGTTTCAGACGATAAGTGATATGTTCTGATCTAAATTTTTATTCATAATTTTTTATTTACAGTTTTAGAATTTTAATGTGTGCAGATTTTTATAGTCAGAATTTGTTTGATTGAAGGTTAAGTTAGGAGAATCATTCAAAACCTTAGAATGTAGAATCTGCATACCATGTGCTAAATTTTAACGTTATTAAATTCAAAATATGTAAAATGCAATCTCCTCTCAATTATCCCAAATGTAAGGCCAAGATAAAATGCCAGATCAACATTAGCTAGAAATTTTGTAGAGTAAAATTTTTATTATGAACTTATAAATAAATTAATAATATATAAAAAAATGTAAAAAAATAATTTATTTTTTGTTTAAAAAAACTACAAGCTATTTCAAGAAAACAAATACATATTGGTTGAGTCAATGTTTACTTGTGGCTTTATTAAGCAATTCCCCAAAGGTTGTTATAGGAAGATTTGAAGCAATGAAATTTAGTTGGTTGGAGCGAAAATTATGCTAGGCATGAGAACACATAATATAAGCATATTCAAGGGGCAAATAAAGAAACCAAAATGAACTAAATATTTTGGTAAAAGTTGAAATTGGTCTGATTTAGAAGTACAAATGCACAACATACATATCAAGATTGGAATTCCAATACAAGTGAATTATGAATAGCACAATTAAGGCACACAGACATAGAAGAAATATCATACATATGTCGATTTAAACACGTTGGTGGAAAAATTTCACTAGGTCAAATGAAATGATATTCCTATTTGTAGAAGCAGGATGCCCATATTAGCTATGTTCTTAACTAATGTACACACCACTAAAAATCCCTTAAATATAAGTGATAAGAATAAATGATGTGGATGTAAAGAATTACAAATGCACAACATGAAAAACAACATTGAAATTCTAATACAAATGGATTACGGACAACAAATTTAAGGTGCACAAACAGAGAAGAAATGTCAGATATATGAGGATTAAAACACTTTGGGGGAAAAGCATCACTTGGTCAAATAAAATAACATGCCTGTTAATAGAAGAAGCATGCACATATTAGAATTGTGCTTAACTAATGTATACACCACTCAATCTCCCTTAAACATAAGAATAACTTTAGAATTCAATCCCTGAGCTGTCCAAATCCCCGCATATCTATAGGCGAAGCTGGAAAACTATTAGGTTGAGAGTCTTGAAATGAGCCATACAGACAATTGTAATTGAAACCTTATGTACAACCTGCTGGAACTTGATTAGGGACAAGTTTCCACCCTTGCAGGGTTGCTGGAATATTTGGATTGTTTCCTATTGATGTTTCTCATATCTCTAAATGACTGATACCGATCAATCTAGATCATGCTTTCCAACAAAAAGACTTCTGGAACTTTAGAAACTTTATGATTTATGAACTAGATGTAGTAACACTGATTTCACCTTATCTAGTACATGTCACTTAGCCTTGTAGCTGGTCCTCTTTGATTACAATGCGCCAATACTATTGTGTCCCTTTTCTGGTATCTTTGATATGCTTATTGAAGATACTGTCCCTATCTATCTATTTTATTGTATCACATACTAAGTTCTCTAGAATCTAAAGTTTATTTCCTTGAGATCACTTTTTATCAAGCATAAAATATTTGTACAAATTAAGGGTTTTAATAATGTCCAGTCTCAGAGAACCAACTTCAATGTATTTGTTGTGAGTCAGCCATAGTGAGATTGCGACTTTGAATTTCAAACTAGATCAATTTTGGCATTGTATTTTTTCTCCAGACTCTAGTCTCTTTAACTCGCTAAAACTAAAACATGATACAAAAAGCTATACAATACTGCATTTTTTTTTACTTAATTTAAGATTGAGTTGAAAAATTGGCTTCACAAGTACTCTCCATGTTTTTCTTTTGTCTATTGTTTGAACCACTTCCTAGATTTAAAATCACCCATAACATATATGAATTTGAGTTTCTTTCTTTATCTCCATAGGTATTCCTTGGTGAGAAGAAAATGAAACCATACCTTGTGTGCATCTTAGAGCTTTTTTTGATCGTGACATGCATTTATTTTGAGCTTGTGTTAATCATGATATGCATTTACTTTTATTTTTATTCTCAATACTTTCTCATGTTTGCTTGGAACCAATGTTATTGCTTTAATGAACTTCATGGCCTTTTTCCATAATTTTTTTTCTCATTTTCTTCTTTATGCAAAAGCTTTCCACATAGTGATTCAAATAGAAATTGCAGAAGAAAAAGGCATGGTATACTTCAAGTGGCTCCAAACATTGGAATAATGCACTTCTCTATTAGAAAAATGCTCTATACATCAAATGTTCTCATCCTATGTTCTTGAATGGCTGTGGTTGTTGTCTTATTAAATGATGGCTCAATTTTCTACATTTTTTTGGCTATTTCTTTGGGGATGGAAGTTCACTTACAAAGAGAAGAATTGATCATCTTCCATAGTACTCAAAATAAAATCATGAATCTATTTTCCATGTTAGTAATGATGTATTTTATGCAAGGCTTCCCAAGTTTTTGAGATGGGGATGAAAGGGGATGGGGGACGATTATCTGAGACGGAAAAGGGGATGGCTATATAAAAATATAGAAAATTCAAATATGTAGGGAAATTTAAAATATTCATATAAAAAACATGGATAAAGCATGCACTAATTGATTATAGAACCTTAAAATATAAGAAGTAGCAGAATTCATCTCCCAAATTTGTGTTTATATAAAAAACATGGATAAAGCATGCAATAATTCATTATAGAACCTTAAAATATAAGAATTAGCAGAATTTATCTTCCAAATTTGTGAAATATTGAGAGTCAAAGTTAATTGCCTCTATAATTCAAAATCAAAGTCCCCCAGGCATGCCTTGTCCTTGGGACGGGGACACCTAAAAAACAAACTAGGGGCACATCCCTAGGCAACATATATTTTAAGTAAACCTTGGTGCCTTGATACATACTTAAGGAAGAGATACTTTTTTATTGTTTGTCTATTTGCTTCTTTCATGAAATAAGACACCTTTTTGAAGAATCCATCGACAACCTCAAGAAAGTAGCCTTTTCCACTTATTAGTTTAGATTACCCCCAATCAAAACCATATTAACAATCTTTCATGGCCTTAAATGGAACTGCTAGTGGAATATAGAGGCTTTCCATCCTAGCACATGGATTACAAATATAATAAAGGAGCAACCTTTAATATACTTGTAGGCTTCCTCTTACATTGAAGGTGAATATACATATCTCTTGAGATAAGGCCATATCTTTCATCTTCCAAAGTGATCAAGAATCATTGAGGTGTGTTCCTTTTTATATGAGTTGTATCTTTTCCCATTCTTGTAATAAAAAAAAATCTATTTAGTAGGAGTATTTTATCCACGAGAAACTAAGCATTTTTATGAACTTTTTTCACACTTTTTTCCTTGTTTTTAAGACCTTTTACAAAATGAAAAACATTGATCAGCTATATACATATTAGCCAAAGTCACATTAAAATGGATGTGGGCATGGTATTTTGTATTAGATACAGATATAGCAAATTTTAAGATTCCTTTATATGGCTAAATATGACAATTGTGTGTGTGTGTGGGTGTGTGTGTGTGTGTGTGTGTGTGTGTGTGTGTGCGCGCACGCGCGCGCGTGTGTTTTGTAATTCTTATGTTTGCAACTTTTGAATGTTTTTCATAAAATCTACATTGGATATGGCATTAGGAGGTGTGGCGCTCTATCAAAATTTATCCTATATGGCCCATGTACTCTCTTCTTTATGGATACATTTGGGTATGTTATCCATGCCATATCATATTCAATATTGGGTATCTTATATGTGGATTCATGTATTCAAACCGGAGAAGTATCCAACAACTCCAATATCCAAATAATCATAGTTTTTAAAATCTTCCACTCATGCTTTGGTGCCCATGGTTTATTTTTTTTCTTGTGAGGGCCAAGTAAGTAAATTGACTTACTCACAAGTGACTCTTTTTATGTACATCGACCAGAATTTCTACAAGGATTCATTCTCTTTTAGTGCCTTGTCTGTTGTAATGTTCTGCTTGAAGATGTTGAAGGATATTGTTTTTTGATGGTGTGTGTGTCTTCATACAACCTTTTGTCATAGGTTCAATAATGTATGCCATTTCTAGGAAATGTCTCTGACTCATAGCACACACCTCCCCATCTAGGTAATGTTTCGGTGGCATAGTTAGAGGCATGCATGTCCACATAAATGGTCTCCTTTAAATATTTTGTGGAACATGTTCTGGGTCTCATTTTAATCTTCAATTAAGTAATTGAGCTTCAGAATATCATGTGCCATATCAATTTGTAATTCCCAATCAAATGTTAATGTTGAATATCAACTCCACTAAATGACAAATGCATTTTCAATCTTTTTTGTTGTTGCGAAATTTCCAAATTTGGAAGCAGATTTGCATTGACCATATTCATCCTTTAGAATGAAAGTCTTGTGAATTGATGTTGAAAATTTCACTTCCACTCTTATGAATAAGTTACTTTGACACCATGACAAAATTGATATCTATATACATAACAAGAATGAAATAATGTTGCTCAACTCTAATCATACAATGAAAATTTCAAAAATGAGTTGAAGAACATGGATAACTATGGTGATGCCCTTAAGCCAAAGCCTTTTCTTAGATCATTTAGTGAGGATTGGTCATGGGACCCACATGTCATACTATTAAATTTATGAGGATATCCTTATAACTAATGCACTACTAGTAGGGATATTATTGCACTTACAA
>MU227805.1:47153-57681 GCA_018584345.1 Thuja plicata
TCTTAGATCATTTAGTGAGGATTGGTCATGGGACCCACATGTCATACTATTAAATTTATGAGGATATCCTTATAACTAATGCACTACTAGTAGGGATATTATTGCACTTACAACTTAACTTGTGGGGCTACCAACGTGTCTATTTTTCCACCTATAGGTATACCACTGTAACCGCTCTACTAGCTCCTCCAGTGGGACTACCCCGCTTACCATATTTTCTTGTGTGTCTACACTGCTACTCCATTTGGATATGGAAAACAATCACAATACTTCTACAATTGGCACAAGCCTTGTTTTCCCCCACTTGGAATTTTAAAAAATAAATTAATATTTATTAGGTCTGGTAGCAAGATGCAACATTTTGGCATAGTTTCACTTATTAGGAACCACTTATAACATTACATGTATTGGGTGTTTTTTAGATGCCATGGTGAATTATCTATAATTTAATTACTAATATATTTATTTAAATAATATGTATTTTACAGAGGCAACAAGTTGAAGAAGTTGATTGAAAAATATAATCTCTCTTAAGAAGTGTTAATGTGAAAGATTGGTTTTATTAGGAATAGAAAGTTGCAACCATATCAACAAGACTATAGAATTTAAAAAATTTCCCGCAAACAACTGTGCACATTATACCTATATTATGTTGGGTTATGTTGGCCCTAAATGCACCAAAGTCATGCTACATATGTATTTTTCCTTTTTGTGATTCCAGTTTTTGTTAATAGAAGATTTTTATAATTTATTTGTTTTTATGGTGTAAACCGCAAGAAACAGACACAAAATGTTTCTTGCAAGAATTGATGTCTCTGCCCACATTTTTGGTACCAAAAGTGCATCCCAAGGGGTCAAAAATGTGTCTCCCTATAACCCTAAATCAACACAAATTCATATTATTTTGTTCTTAAGTTCTCTTTCAATCTCTCTAAACACTTCATTGTCTTGATACATGAGCATCTTAGGGGTCAAACACTTTTTCTAGAATGGCCATTGTTAGAATAAGAAAATTTCTCTTTTCAAGAAAAAATCATTACTTCATGATTTTATTAATTCATGGCATCAGTGATGGCATTTAGCAACAACCATGCAAGGTTTTGAAACTATGACTAAACTCATTGAATTCTTAATGCAACAAGGCTAACAAATTCATGACATACATACATATGTGGTTTCAGTAACTAATGTATGCTCTATCTCTGTGCTTGATAGTGGATATCTCCTCACTCAAATCATTGTGTTTGTCTACATTTCAAGATATTGATGGATCCTATTGAGAATATTTGCGTTCTAGGATGCGTAGCTATGGAGACCACATACACTCATCTACTCATAACTCTTCTTTCTTTGTTTGTTGTAGCCAAAGTAGTGCTCGACCAAGAAGGCAGTACACAAATAGGTAAACAAATAAGGAAAGGAAATTATTTTTTATAGAATGGTTATTCATTCCAATAATGTGGATTGTCATGATAAGATTTGTATGAGCAGGGGAGCCTTATTTCATCTAGATAGTATCCTAGGGTTGAAAGGAATGTTGACAGATATGAAACACTTGAAATTAGAAGAACAACTTGTGATGTCCATCCACACCCTTGGCCAGAATCTGAGAAACTACAAGATTGTCCATAAATTTTGGCACTCAGGATAGACAGTCAGCCGATACTTCCACAAGGTGTTGAGGGCTATCTTAGCACTCCATGAGGATTAGTTTATACCACCTAGTCCAAACACTCCTCCTGAAATTAGTGGGAAGGACCACTTCAATCCTTTCTTTAAGGTAATTCTTGGGTTGTTACAAATTTATTTTATGGAATTTTATCCTTATCATGTTATTGGTTGACCGTATAATGGATGATTATATCATATCATATAGGATTTTTTTGGAGCTATCAATGAAACCCATATACCATTTACTGTTGATTTCAACATGTAGGGTAAATATTGTGATAGAAAAGGCAACTTGTCCCAAAATGTTATGGGTGTGTGTTCGTTCAATTATAAGTTTCAGTACTACCTTGCTGGTTGGGAAGGGCTGTTGTGCATAGTCATTTTCTAGCTTCAGCTCTATCAAGAGAAGATCCACTTGTTGTTCCCTGGTAAGCCAAATTCTATTTTAATATACTCAAGGGTACAATCAATGTTTCAAGTTTTAACAATCTACTTTATTTATGTAGAGAAATTTTTTCTAGTGGATGTTGGGTATCCCAATGCACCTAGATTTATCCCTCCTTGTCAATGTACATGATACCACCTAAAGAAGTTTTCAAGAGAAACTCCAATAAAAATCTCGACAAGAGTTGTTCAACCATTGACACTCCTCTCTTATAAATGTAATAGAGCATACATTTTATATTCTAAAGTAATGTTTTCCAATCTTTATTCATGCCACGTCTTATTCTATCATGACACCAGACCATATTATATTTTCATGTTGCATACTACACAACTTCATTATGGTATAGGATGAAATTTTGTTAGAAATTGGTACTAAAGAGGAAGATGATCGTGATGGGATAGATGTACCAAAGCTCGAGACATATGGGTTGTCTCAACATGATTGAGACCAGTGGGCATAGTTTTGAGGTGATATAGCAAGTAGAATGTGGGAAGACTACCAATCCCAAGAATAGTTGCACTTTTATGGGTCAATGTGTTTTACTTGAATAAACTGATGTATGTGGATACTTTGATATACATGATGGTTTCCTTTTTCTTTTGTTCATATTTGGAAGTATTGACATGTTGGTTTTTTATTTTCTATATTATACCTATGTATGCAGATACAATGATACAATAATATGTCCATAAATATGTTCTATGTGATATGTTTATACCATTAACAAGATTGTGTACATTGTGAACAACTGATCTAGACCATGGCATACACAAAATTAATGATGAGCATGGAAGAAACCAATAACATGAGCTAGATATGTTCTTCATCAAAGAAGGTAATGTGGACAAAAGAGATGGAACGCAAGTTTCTAGACTTTCTCCATGAGCAAGTATAGCTTGGAAGAAAATGTGACAGGGGATTCAAAAAAGAATGGTGGACCACAATTGAAAGGAGGTTCAACGTAGATATGCACCTCAATCTAACAAAGGAAAATTTCAAAAATAGGCTGAAAACATGGAAGCTTGCATATAGAGTGGTGAAAGAGTTTAGAAACACAAGTGGTTTTGCTTGGAATGAGGAAACTCAATGCATGGATGTTGATGATAGTGTGTGGGATGAGATTCTAAAGGTAGGGTACTCTTTCTACAATTTTGATTAAAATAATATTGCCTTTGTATAAATTTAATAATGAAAGACAAAGAACCAAATCCATTTGTTTATGTCAACATGTAGAGAAGAGAATTCAAAAATGCTAAAGTATATAAGAGGCAGCCCTTCGAATACTTCAATGAATTGGGTGTAATTATGGGTAATAACTTTGTTGAAGGTAATACAGCTATGATAGCCCATGGAACTAAAGAAGGGAACCCTATGGAAGAGGCATTCAATATGCATGATGAAGAGGATATTGGTTTTGGTATACCTCTTAATAGTGCTACTAACTTGGACGAAGACCTTAATCATTCCAATCAATCCACTGCAATTGGTAGAGGAACTCCAGCATCATCATCATCAAGGATGAGAAAGAGGAGGAAGAAAATTATGGTCAGTTCCTTGGATGTCATCTATGAAACAATCAAGAAAATAAAAGATGGCCTCGACAATGTTCACCTTCACAAAATGGATAAATCTGATCATGATAATGTTTTGATTAACGCGTATAATGCTCTCAAATTCTTCTTTGAATGGATTTGAGGTATTTTCATGAGGGTATATGACACTTTTGTGGTTCAACATGAAAGAGCCAAAGGTTTCTTTCTGATTAATGAGAATGAGAGATTTGGGTGGATTGCAATAACATTTGGTGGATTGTAGTAATTTTCTATCACTTTGAACACTTCAAATTTGATCATAGTTCACATACGCTGATACAACTTTGTTTTGGTTGATGATTTTTACACTGATCTACTTAGTGTTTTTGTTACTTCAATCTGTAATGAATTAAATGGATATCTTTTATGTTTGAAACTCAAACATAGATTCTTCCTTGTTGTGTCCAACTCATTAAAATTCATTAATCTGCAATTGCTGCCAAGAATCTATCTAAGAAATCATTTTTGTGTGAAAGATTTATATCATCTACATTTATATTTTGTTATTTGATATGAGAAATAATTTTTCTATGAAATATTTTATATCATCTATGAATTTATTTTACTATTCAATATAAGAAGTCATTTTCCTACAAAAGATTTTATATCATCTATAATTTCTTTTACTATTTGATACAAGGAATGATTGTTTTATGATAGATTTTATATCATCTACGAATGCATTTACTATTTGATACAAGAGTACCAATCTATGTTTTAGAGAAAAGAGTGATACTTTTCTTACAGCCGAGGGGATATTTTTCCCTAGATGAGATAATTTTGTAATATTGTGGGAATGGATAGCGAGGTAGGGGTTGTTCAGGGTCATCTACAAACTTGTCTATAAGCTACTTTTTCATAACAGAGCAATTAAACAGAGACCAAGATCTTACAATTTTGAACTCCTCTTGAAGATGATCTCTACTGTGAATCATGAGAGCGGTCACATACAGTGGCACTGCTATCATTTTTGGGAAAACTTATGATGCATATGCCAAATTTACGCCCCCAAAACTTTGCCCCAAAAGGATTATCTATGACACATAATTACTAAACACTGTCAGAGCTTAAGTTGTAATTATGTTTCTATAATAATTTCATATAATAGATCTTTCTATTCAAAAATAACAAAGTATCACATATGGACCAAATTTAAATAATACAATTGAAATTTTGAACTATTCAGATGATTCATCTGAAACAATCATATATCATGTCATATTGATATATAAGTTATAAAGAAAATGTAGTAATAGATAGACCCTACTTCACATATCATATCACATGATATCAATATATCATTTATTAAAGAAATATGTGAATGAAAGTTACAATCAATGAAGGATAACTCATGAGAATGGAAGTCATAATGGTGCATATAAATATTTTTCCTCATAGATCTCCCCATTAGGGAAAGATAAAAGGAAATTAGGCTATACATTATCATATCAATATATTATTAGGAAAATATGTACATAACTTATCAAGACAACCTTACAAAAATAGATAATCATACATGAAGTAAGCTTAAACATCCCATTCTAAGACTAAGATTTGACTTGGTTTTGATAACTCATCTGAAACCATACTTATAGGTAGACTCTGCTGGAGAAACATTCCTGGGAAGTGATGTATAGGGATATGGTGTGTGAAAAAAATGAATTTTCTTTCAAACCTATGTGTATATATAAATTTGTGTAGATATTCTTCCAATAATTTTAATTTTAAGCCTTTTTAAGCTTACAATATTTATTAGGATATAATGAATTCAAACTTTCATGGACCTAAAATTTTTTACTAACACTTTTACTTGCAATGAAAATTTCTAGTTGACATCATTGTGGAAAGATTATTTTCTCATTGCTTTTCATTATCTTATCAACACTCCAAATCCAAATTTTGACTGATTAGATAAAATGTGGATTTGGAGTGTTAGTCATACATGAAATAGAAACAAAGATTATCATTCTTCTTGCATTTGTTAGTCATGTTGCTTTTAACATATTTAAGTGGAATACACAAAGGAGTACCACATGATGAATGCCTAATTTAATGCATTATCAAGGTGTATTCTCATAACTGTCCATTTCTAGTTCTTGGGAACAGATGGTGATATAAATGTGTTTTGGTAGATGATTGTATTGTTCATGATTCTGTCCAATGTTATATGTATATATCCATTGCGTTTGTTATTATTGTTGCATTAATAAATTAAGTGGAATAATTCTAGTTTGTTCAATGCTCTATTTCATCTTGAATTTCTTTTAATATTTCACTCATTTTTCAAAACCACATGATAGGTAAAGAAACATAAATGGATAGTTCTGAGACTACACATATGATGATATTGTGAGACTACACATGTGCTGATATAAAAAATGTTTGAAATAGCTTCTGGATTTGATTGTGTATATATTTATTTGCATCAACATTTTTTATCACACTCTGTGATCCTTCATGAGGATTAAATAGATTAAAAGTATTGAAAGATAATTCCATCATTTTGATCTCTTTCATCTTGATGATGGATCACACACTGTGATCTGAAATGTTGATACAAAAATAATGTACATAATCGAATGCAATGAAATATCTGATAAAAAATTCTATTGTACACATATGTGTGAGACTCCACATATGTTGATAAATAAATGAGCTATCTGATGATTGTTTACTGTTCATGTTTGTAAATGGTCAATATTTCTCATGGTACTCCTTGGTGTATTCCATTTTAAAATAAACAAGTTTTAGATTTTGTATCATGTTTAGTTTATATATTCAGGACTGACCATATAACAATACATATAGTAATGAGAAGAATGAATGAGATATGAGACAGTTGCTCGCTGAATGTGGGGCATAAGGGCATAGAGCGTGGATTTCCTTGTATTTTCTTATTTAACGGTGTGTTTTCACACCACCATTCAGTTCATGGATATTTTTCTTTCCCATCTTCTATCTGATGCTATAGATGTTTCATTGTATTTTTTGTAAATTCCTAATATCAACATAAAGGATACTTTTTCATTTTGTACTGATATAAAATAGTCATGTTGTTATATGAATGTTTCTATCTATCTCCAATACTAAGTTTGGTTGCTTCAATAATATGAATGAACAAAAATTTGTTTGATACAGTGGTGATAGCTATGATAAATTTCACTATGTGTGACTATGGTGATGGAGTGCATTGCGTGTTGAGGACGTCACACACAGACACTAATCCGGAGTGTAAATTTTGGAATTGCATAAATAAGAAAAAGGTTGTTAATGGTACTATATTTAATGTTTACAAAAAATAAATAGTAATCATTATAGCAACACTAACTTATATTTATATTGTAGGATGGTGGTGGATGTGACTACTTTTGGTGGGCCGATGACGCCCCATCTCTATCTAAATCATCTGCACCATCTACACGTATACCTATTATGGATGATGAGTGCAAGTCTTGCAAGGCGTTTGAGATAGCTATTGTCGCCCAGAGTGCATTAATGACAAAAGCAGAGGCTACCTATAAAGTCGATGTCATGTTTCTATGATGTTTTCTTTGTGCAATAATCACACTGCTTTGTTGGGTCATTATGCAAAAATAGTTATATATAATATACTATGATGTGGACTATAAGACTTGTTTATATTTTGATGTGATATCAAGCATTGCAATGATTATTTTCTTGTTATTTGTTTGTTTATGATAATCTATAAAATTTTAAAAAAAATTTAAGCTTACAAATAAAAAAATAAGTGAAAAAAAAAACTTAAATTTCAAAAAAAAAAATTGTTTATGATTTACTATATAAAAATATAAATTAATAAAATAAAATATAAATAAAAAATGGACAAAATAAATTAAACATTATTCAATAATTAATTAATTTTTTTGTGAAATTCCAATTCCAATTCGAAATGTAGAACCAAACACAGATATGGATAATCTAATTCTAATTCACATTTAAAATTGTAGAACCAAACACTGAAATATGAATTTCTCAGTTCAATTTCTAATTTCAAAATTGGCAACCAAACAGAGAAGACAGATTGTCTCAGTCATCTTTCGGCTCAACCAAACAATCCAAACTATCTTCCAAAAACACAAAACTGAAATTACAAAACCTTATTTTGAGATAATCTGATTTTGAGTCAAATTATAATTCCTCAACCAAATGGGGCATCATAATTTCATCATTCATAAAGTACTCAATAATTCTCCCTAGTGATATGTGCAAATGTCTGCACTCTTTTGGGTTTCATTGAAGATGAAGAACTAATTTATCTCTACTGAATAAATCTCCCCAGTGATTTATCTCTACTACTAAATAATTCTCCTCAGTAATATGTTCAAATTTTTGTAGTCGTTTGGCTTTAATTGAAGATGATGACCTAGCTTACTTCTCCTTCTTTTCATGGAGGCCGATAGAGGAGATTATATCAGGGTGAGCGGGTAATGTCTAATATGATTCTCTTTGACAAAATTTAAGCACATTAGGGTGAATGTGACAGGAATACTTAGTGGCTCAAAAACTCCACATCCAACTGTTCTAACTACTGAAAAATAGCAAACAGGCAAGTAGATGATAATTTTTTAGGAAAAGAAAGAGAAAGAATGTATCGGCTTAAAAATCTACGCGTATACCGTGTATATTACACGTGTAATTATTTAAAGAAAAAATGACCACAAGAAACAATAAAAACTAATTTTATTTAACAACGGAGCTCCGTGCAGGCACTCTAGCTCTACTATTTGGTATCCATGAGAGGGGCTATCTTTGCAGCTTCTTTAAAAAGCATTTCCACATTGTTCATCATGGAATCCATGCTCTCTTCCACGATTTCATCAAGGTTTTCCTTAAGCCATCTGCTACTTAGCCGGTAGTCCCATCTGTTGCAAAATTTGTTACTCCTATTCCCATTCCTAACATGAGAAACACGGAATTTCCAACCCTCACTCACATATGTGTGCACATGAATATACTTGATGCCCATCACAAACATTGTCATGGGTTCGATTCTTCAAGCCCTTTTCAATCCATTCCACCATCTCCGGGTCGACGTCCATAACTTCGTGACTGATAAGCTGTGTGTATAAAAAATGGGTAAGAGAAAAGGCTTTAAAAGAAATTTTTCTTGCGAGCCTACACAGAGGTAATCTATTTATGGGCGAGGAGGGCTGGGTGAAACACATCAAACGATGACAAATTGATGAGAAATATTGAATTCTACCTCTCTTTCCTGGAATTTTGTATGCAAATTGGTGTATGTGTCTGGTCATTTCTTGTCTTTGATTTATGTCACTTCCCTTCTCTTACCGCTACATGGAAAAGAAAACAAATTCTATGTCATCACCATCAATTTTAAAATTCTCTGTCATGGCCAAAAAGAAAACAATGATCAACAGACAAAAAAATGTGCAAGCATCTTGCAGCCGCACGAAGCTTAGGAGAGACATCGATAAGCACTCGTGGGTCTTCCATTTCATGAGGAGGAACAAAATAAATGGCTGAGATGATTTCAATCATTGTGCAGGGTCTGAGCATGATTTTTGACCATTGATTCTCAATGTCAGGTTGGCCTTGTCAGATAAGAAAATGCCTTTAGTGTAATAAGTAGAAATTTTAAAGGGAATAAAAGTTTTTCTCCCTAATCTGTAGATAAAGGGAAAGCTATGACAATGGATGACCCTCCTTCTGGGTCTGAGAAAGATGTTTTCTCATCTTCCCCTGCCTCAAAAGACTCTTATTCATCTTTCCCAACTACTGATAGGGAGTACAAACCTAGGTTCCCACATGGTTTGAATGTTGACACTCAGTACTTGAGGTTTGAACAAGAATATCCTTATGACATTTTGGTTGTTGCTATAAATGGGGCTAATGATTTTGTCATACTCATCAAATGGGTCTTTCATTAAATCAATATATATAAAATCAAATATATAAAGATAAAACAAAGGGTGATGGGTAGCAAAGTAGAGTTAATTGAGAATAGTGGAAGAAATAAGAGAAATAGGCAGGGTACCAAAAAATAAGTAGTTGTGGACTCGAGAAGAGAAAAACTTTGTGGAAAACTTTATTAACAAAACTGTTGATGCAATTGAGAAGCTAAAAAAATTAGTATGAAGGAAAGGTCTCTCATCTTGAAGAGAAATTACAGAATATCAACAAATTCATTTATGTTGTTGAAAGTATGAGTACTATGGTGGGTAATCTAGAGATATGTATGAGGACAAGCCATTTGTGGAGCTGAACATTGATAAAGATAAAAGGTTAAGAGGAATGGACAAGGCTAAGAAAGATAACTAGAGTACATCTAAAGAAAAGATAGAATTATAAAAGCTAAAGAAGGTAGCATTGAATATGAATTAGTTCAAGGAAAAATTTGTTGACATTCTGAAGAATTTAGCATAGTTTCCTCTACTCTTTCCTAGTTTTTTTCTATTTTAAATTTTTTTTCGCTATCTTTTTGCTGCTGGTTTCCATGGTTATGTTGTAGGAAGTTTCTTTGTTATGTTTGTATTATTTTTTGTTAAATCTCGTTAAGATTTTCTATTGAGGGTTTCAGTTCATTTCAAAATCTATTTTTACTGTAATCAAAAATATTTTTTTATTATATATTAAAATTTTGGTATATATAAATATATATTCTTGATATGATAAATTATATTATTGAAATATTTTTGTTATTATAAAATATATGCTCATAATATTAGTTTAGAAACTAAAAATATTATTTGATAGTTGAAGTGAAAAGTATGTGATAGAAGAACTAGTGTAGATATCTTGAATGCATCTATCTTAAAAATAGTGCTTTATATATATA
>MU227805.1:76171-102842 GCA_018584345.1 Thuja plicata
TATATATATATATATATATATATATATATATATTTAATGGTGTAGATTTTCTAGGGAAAATTAGGTGGGAGACTAAAACTGTTGATTTTTTGTAACTTTGACTTTGAATAGTTATAGCAGACAAAACATATACCGAAAACTATTATTTTTTCTGCACTAGCTATACATGTCATCTAAAACATATTTTGAAATCAGAGGAACACAAGAATATTTGCATATTTTTTTTTGTGGGAACTAGACCCTAGATTTTCAGCAATTAAAAAGTCTTCATAAATTGAAAAAACTATGTCAATTCTTGTTCAATATTTTTAAAAACAATTATACCAATAAACTTCATCCAATTTTACACATTTCATTAGTTTACATCATCTTCAAATTCTAAACACAAATTCCACTTTTATGTTGTTAAAGTTGATCTGTTTGCATGTTGTAGACCTTTTCCTTTATAAAAGAGTGACACAAGTTTGTACTTTTACCCCTTTGTCTTAGGTTCAGTCTCTTTTGATGTAATTGAACCTCATATTCTTATGGAGTGTATGTCTCCTTCACCATTCTAACTATCATCTTCCATGATGTGATCTTCTTCTCGTCATCTTTATCTCTTTCCTCTTGCATGAAACTCCACCAAGTTACTGCTTTTGTCTTCATCTTAGACTTTTCCACTTTCACCTTTTGTGTTGTAGTGATCCCTTCACATTCAAAATAATTCTCCAAGGCCTCAATCCAATCTATAACTACCTCACAATTCATTTTCTCATCAAATATCGGTAAATCCGTTGTTTTACCTCCAAAAATTTTCAAATCTTTCAGGAAACATTTCTGATCATAAGGTATATTTAACTCTTCTTTAGGTGCTTCATCTTCTTCATCTTCATATTTGCCTTGCTTATCTTCTTCAACTCTTTTATGCAAACTTGTCCCCTTGATCCAATTTTATTGATATTTGTTCCAAACTTTATCCCAATAGTCTATTCTTTTCCTCTTTATCTCCCACCTTCTTAGAAATCTCTGCATTAGTCACCATGTTGCAACTTCCAACCGAAGATGTTATCTTTGACATAAACCAAATTTGTTCTCCAAGAAAAGTAGCCAAATTTACTCTGATATCAAAAATGATGCAGAGTCAAGTACTCTGGAACACCACTAGAGGAATATCAACTCTAGGGTCTCAAAAAAGTGCTTTAACACCATGAAGGTTTAATTCAATCCACTTATTCATTTCTAGACTCTCTTCATGCCCACTAGCATGCCAATGACCCTTAGGGAGTTACTTGCTCCTAAGTACTCAAATCCACCAAAATGGGAAGGGGGCCTCAAAAAATCTTGGAAAACATATCAAAAAGAGTAATAAAACTTGAACAACCCATTCATTCTATTCTCCAAATGCATAGATCTACATTTTTTCACAAAGTCTCCAAATTCCTTGTAGCCTTGCACACTTGGTTTTCCGTCATTTGTTCAATATTTATCATAAAAATCTTTAAAAAAAAAGAGATCCAGATACCCTTTATTGACCTCTTACCAAATCCTTATGGACAAAATTCAACACTAAACATAGAGAATCTAAACTTGTAGGTGGACAATGTCCTACAAAGGGCTAATTAGAACCAATTAACAAAGGAACTACTCTTTCCTTTGAATATTTCTTCAATCCAACACTTTTAGGTGTTGAGTTAATCCTAGAAACCTCTAAATCTGAAGCTAGACCTTCTATATCATCCCACATTAGAATATGTGAACTAAACATCGGTACATTCTAGGTGGCCAGATAGAGATGTCCACCTAGGGTGTCATTTTTCTTCGGGATCTCTGCATGAACACAAAATAAGAAAATGAAATCTTAATGTACATGCTAAGAGCTTTAATTCTATCAAGGGTCAATGAAAACCAATGGTGGAAATTCAAAATATAACCACTACAACACAACCCTAGCTAAAACTACTCAAAATGGTATAGTCGTCACTAAAACCCAACTTTATCACAAACTATAACACTTCAAAATCTCAAAATGGATGTATATGGATGGTAAAAAGTTTCTCTAGCTTCCTATAATGATTTTACATCACATCTAATCCATTGATGCACATAGAAAATAAGTATTAGAGGAAAATGTAGAAAAGTTGTATATTATGAAAATTGTCTTCAACAAATTATACATTCAGAGTTCTCCAACATATCCTATGTATTTCCTTGACCCCTCCTCTTCAAGGGACATCAAAATTCCAATATTCCTATAATTATTTTACATCACATCTAATCCATTCATGCACATAGTAAATCACTAATAGCGGAAAATGTAGAAAAATTGTATATTATGCAAAATTTTCTTCAGCAAATTATACATTCAGAGTTCTCCAACATATCATGTGTATTTCCTTGACCCCTCCTCTTTAAGGGACATAAAAATCCCAAGATTCCATCAGTTTCATTCAAGAATATCTTTGACTTCACATCCTTGCAAGAAGACAAGAAAATCTTGCTCAACAACAACTTTCTAAAATTAGCAAGAAAAGATGCTCAAAGACAAAAATAAAAATAAAAATAAAACAAATAAAAAAAATTTAAAAAAAATACAAGGTGTCTAAACCAATCGAAGGTTTTCACGTCAAGACACACATGACATCTAACTTGAAGACACCCAAAACTAACCAAAAATGTGTTGATATATCTATGCAAACACATTGGCTTATAAGGATGCCAAATAGGGTATGGCAAACTATAGTTTAGGACTGTATAACAAAAGACAACATCACAAACATAAAATTTCATAAACCTTAAAGTTCCACCAAATTTTGTTATTTTTTCTTGTCCCTATCTTTGGTGAGTACGCCTGCATCACATACATACATACTGAAGACATTATTTTTTCCATTAGTATGCAAAGGGAAAAGAGTTTATGAACCATCGTTAATAGCTACACCGAAAGATAGGATTTTGGTAAAAATTGAAAGTACAAATAACAAAGGTCACTAAAAAGTGTTAAGTTCAAGTGAAACCTTACAAGATAGATCACAAGAGAAATCCAACACAGTTTGCATAGTTCAACCCAAAATTTTTGAAGTGTAAACTGACAGAGAAGAAAAGCCGAGGAACCCAACAGAGCAACGAAACCCGATAGACACTTCATAGAAGAAACACCGACAGACTAACAATAAAGCAACCCGAGCATCAGTCACTGAAAGTCAATTAAATCCCAAGAAATGTGGATCTGAATTCCATGTAAGATAAAATAGTTATGTTTTATATTTAGCATTTTAATTTTATTTAAAACCATTTATTGAGGTAAAATCATTGTAATTGTAATTGTTTTAATCAGTCTAACTGATTGAAAACGTGCAAACTAGGAGATCAAGGTCAAGTTGTAAACCTTTGATCATAGAGTTATCTTTTTAATATGTGAAACTTAATTAGGTCAATCTATTGTATAAATAGATGTGTAATCATTTTTTCAAACGGATGTGAGGATTATAGTAGCCAAGGATCACATCTATGGATCAAACTAAGAGTTTCAAGCAAGAATGACAAAAGATGAATTAGGTTATCAAGAACTAGATTCAAGGGTACCGAGCAATAGAGGTATTAATCAATCACATTATATGATACATTGTGCATGTAAATTTAATGCATTTGTAATCAGAAATTGTAGATTGCATAGACTCAGGTCATTGAATATTTTTGTCTACATTCTAACATGTTAGAAAATAGAAGAAATCCTTTGAAGATAGGTGGATTTAACAATCCTTTGTAAATCTCTTAATCGAGTGCACACTAAAGAGTGTTGCTAAAGCTCTTAACATAGTAGACCTTAACCAGTCTCCACATAATAATCCTAACAGGGTAGATCATTAGAAGTGATCAAATTATAAGCCTTAACCGACCCCTTCCATTTTGCAAATAGTGAAGATTTGTGGGTTTCATCCTCACTATAGTTTTTACCTTCTAACATGGGTTTTCTTCTTTACCAAATTATGTATCATGTGTCTATACATTTCATTAATCTTTCTATGAATATTTTACATGCTAATTAGTTTTTGAATGGATGCTACATACAAAAAGATAGAATAGCAAATATGAATGGTAATACAATTGATTACTACAAGGATAAAGGTTAATTGATAAAAAAAATTGAGGGTACTGATTCACCCCTCCCCACTCAGTAAACCATTCCATTATTTCCAACAATTGGTATCAGAGCTAGATCTCTTATTGGAAAAATTTTAAATACTTAAGAGAAAATATCATACAATAGAAAGGTACAAGCTAGACAAGAATATTGAGAATCAGAAGTTAGAGATACAGATCTTCTATGAATAATATAAAGAATCTAGAATCAAGATGACATAGTTACTTCATGAAAGAAAGATTATGGCATCTCACTGTAATGAAATAGACTACCATGAGGAAGAGATACCTGATCTATTTGAGTCATCACAATCTGCATCTAGTAAACCATCAGACACATCTGAAGAAAGAATCAGAAGTCTGAATGAAATCAATCAATATCTGGCTGGACAAGTAAAATCTCTGCAAATCGTTCAAGAGACACAGATGGTAAGAATGATTGATTTCATGAACAATGCTAGACAAGCTAAACAAGAAAGAACACTAGCTATTGATGATACAAGGAAGATTACTAAAAAGCTACAAGAGAAAGAGTTAGAAATACAAAGACTTACTGAACATCATCATGAGATCACCAATCAGATTATTCTTATGAGTCAGGAGGCAAACCAAATGAACATATAACTTATTGAAAGAATAGAAGCTATGCTAAGAGAAGAAAATGAAAAATTGAGGCATGAAGTGGGAATTTAGGAACAACACAATGACATGATCAAGAGAGATGAAGAAAGCACCAAAATGATGGATGATTTTATGGATGGACAAAGAAGAGTCAACAATAATATCAGATTAGTGTATATCAAAAATGAAGAATCACCACACCAAGCTAATCCAAAGAATGTCTACAAAAATCCAAGACCAAGATGGAAGTCATGCAATCACTCTGGAAAACTAGGCCATACATCAAATGTCTGCAGGAGCAAAATAAAAGGTATTCCTAAATCCACACCTTCATTCATATGAATTTTTTTAATAAATGTAACAAGAAAGGACATAAAGGATATGAATGTAAATTTGAGGTGAAAAAACCAAAGAAGGAAACCTACATGGAAAAATATTGTCCTACTTGCCAAATGCATGGGCACACATCTCTTGAATGCAGGAAGAAGAAAAGGCAAGCATGGAATTCTAAATAAAATGAAACTACTTATCAATCGAAAAGAGTCGGTAACTCATATATTTGGGATTACAACACATGGGAAAACTACACAGCATGTGGAAGATTTGGACACATAGCTGCAAACTACATGAGGCAATGGATGAGAAAGTCTAGGAGTTGGATTAACACTAGAATGGCATGTTTATACTATCATAAATTTTTTCATCTAAGGAAGGATTGTAGAGACCGAGTGATAGAGACAAGCACCTTTGCCAATGGAAAAACCCTTGAAGACATCAGGAAGATGAGAAACAAAATGTGGAGGAAAGATACAAACACTGATGAAGCTAGACCAAGCAATAAAAATGGTGAGACCTTATCCAATGGATCTAGTGACATCACCATCCCCACCTAAGAAGAAAAATTAAGTATGGAACTACATTATACCAAGTTATATTTTGTATCAGTTCCATTATACATTAATGAAATGCCAAACTACCATGATTAAAGATGCACTATGGTATTACTTGTTATGATTCTAAGATTACAATCTCATCGTTCAATGCTTACCAAAAATCATCAGTGTACATACAAATCTAAGTTGCCTATACTTACCGAGCATCATCAGTTAATACATAAGAAGCTAAGTCGCTAGTGTAAACCGAGCTCCGTTGGTAACCATGTAAAAAAGACAATGTTGTCTTCACCATATACCAAGATCCATCGATAAATAGTTAAATGAGTTGACACCTAGCCCAAGCATTACGTTCTCTTAGAGAATGAAGTGTGTATGGTACCAGATGACTCTGTCTTCAAACACTGATAAGTGGGTAAGCATTTATGACATGACTTAGGGAAAAAGTCTATAAATAGTTGATGGAAGAGCTCATTGTTCACAAAGTGATTTGAGCAAAGAAGCAGAGTGAAACTAGAGCATGAAGTGACCATATTGCAAAGAGACTTCAACCCTATTCACATCACCCAGAAAGGTTCACAACAGTCACAGAAATTTGAAGTAACAACATTCACCAAGAACTCCATTTTCTTTTACAAGAAAAAGCCCTAATTTCTGAAATGATGGCAACTACTTCAAAAACCTCCAAGATAAAGAATTCAAAGGAGAAAAAGGTTAATCTAATCAAGAATAACACTTGTGAGGAACCTCATTACAATATCTATCGCAAGGTTACTTCACAACCTGACAATGCTGGTCCATTCTTCAATATACTACCTAGGGTTTTTCTTGTTGAGGATGTCTGAGGGTATATTCACTACAAAATTGCAGAAATAGGAGACATGGAAGTTGAGAAATCTTACAAAAAGATTTTGAAAGATGATGGAACAATCAAAGAAGAACATAAGCATAGTGAAGTGAAAGGGCTCACACATGTCCGATTATTCCCAAAGAAATTCAAGACCGAATGGATTTAGCTAGTACTCAATAGAGTACATGATTGAAAGATATGGATGGATGAGCCAAAACCGATAACCAGGGATTTTATACATGTTGTTACTGGTTATTCTATAACCAATAAAGTAAAGGCACTAAAGAACCCTCCTCACACTAACATTGAAATGAAAATAGGAGTAGCATGGGATGGAAGAGGATTAAAGGTCTCCACCATCAACGATGATGAAATGAAATTTGGAACATGTATCTTAGGATACAAATTCTTTCATCTAGAGAAAGATGAACAATATTGCATCCGGAGAGTGGATACAACACACAAAATTGATAAGAAGGGACTGCAGTTAGATCTATCAGAACTTATACTAAGGAAATTAGATGAGAACATGAGAACAATCGGGACTTCAAAGTCTAACTCATGTAAGTTTGGTTCACTCATTATGTGCATATTTTTCTATTTTCAAGAATCCATCCCATCTATCGGTAATTTCAAATGGGACACTACCCAAATAGTGACCACACAGATTAGTGAGTTCATGAAATCACTAGGAGGTAATTTTGAATCAGTCATGGATGACTACTTCACTGGATTCAAAGACAAAATGTAGAAGAGAGTGAGGATACCAGAACAACTAGTTGAAAAGTACAAGACTAACATTTATTTTATGGTGGAAACTGATTACACCTATATCAAGCCAGGTCTACCAAGGATAGCATGGCTGGCACCACTTGACTATGAGGTTAACATAGATCAAGCCACCAATTTAATTGAAGCATTGATAACTAAACCATTAGACAAGTCACAACCTAAGTTTGGAACTTATGAGGAAGCCAATGAAAGGATAAAAGCCAGCTTAGTTGTGAATAAAATTGATAGAAAGAAATATAAAATGGTTAAGACTTTGAAGAAAAAGAAGTTGGTAAATGAAGAGGAAACATAAAAGACAGAAGAAACCAAGGGAAAATCACCCATCACTGAATCTTAGTGACTTAGAATCCATAGAGTCTGATGCACCACCCCCCGAAGAAGCCTAGGACTACTGCTGCATCTAGGACTAGAATTCAAACAGCAAAGGATGCAAGTCCTTCACCGATCAAGAATGAATAAGTAAGGACATATAAAAGAAAGCCTCAAAAAGGGAAAAAAGGCACCAACAAAAAGAAGGAAGTTCATCATAACTAAGGAAGACATAGAGGACACTGAACATGATGAACAACATGTTAAGAATAAGATGCCAACTACAATTGATGAGGTATGTGCAACTACCATCAAGTAAGGTTTAATCACAGACCCTAAGATTAGGAAATGGCTAACATAGGATCCTGAGGATAAAAATAAGCTAGAGGAGGCAATTACCACAATGATGAGCATATTCAAATATTTTCCAATATGGTTTGAAGAAATAATGCCTAAACAACTTATGAATAGATTGTCAACTAGGTGGAGATATGCTCTAAAGAAAGAGAAACAAATAAGGGAAAGAGCCCTAGTTTCAGTCATGCCACTTGAATCTAAGATGGGGGAGATTAAAGAAATGATGAAGAAATATTACAACAAGTTCTCACCAAAATTAAGAGCCTACCAAGTGCTAAAGGGAAATCTAATTGAACTTGATAGAAAAAGTGAGAATGAATGGAGAAAGATACTTGATGTACCAAAAATGGATTCAATCCCTGAGGCACAAGTAGCTCTTACTGACAAGTCACACAATGAAGCAAATCAAGCTAAACCAAGCCCCGAACACATCATTATAACTGATGAAGATGTTAATGGAGAAGCATTGAACACAAAGGAAAACAAGGATATGGAGACTGCAGATAAAACATGGCTTGATAATACAAAAAGATGAATATGTCATTGTTGTCCCAGCCCAAGATGATGAACATGACACAACTATAGATGCTGCACAGGTGAACATACTAGGCCAAATGCCACTATTAATGCAAGATATTAATATAATCTCACAAAAAGAAATCTCACCTGAGCCTGATGCAAGCATACCCAAGGATAAGGGTAATGATGAATAGAAAGATATAACTGATGACCAAAATGTCATAGATGGAGCTCAACAAGAAACAGATGAAGGGTAGAAAGAGAAAGGTGAAGAAGAGAATAAAGAAGATGATACTCCTAAGGATACCGAAGGAGATGCTATAGATAAACTGAAGGTTGTTGTGGAGATGTCCACCCCCAACCAACAAGCATATACCAAGCAATATGCAAAAGACACAACACCAAAAAATCCTTCATCAAGCACATCTGACCAAGCAAAGGATCTTGCTTTGGTGATACATTCATGTGCATCCCAAATGAAGAAGAAGAAGAAGAGGACCAAGAAGAACAAGCTGCAGGTAACACTTGATGAAATCATTGAGATAATGAAGTGTGACCCTTCTACATTGGATTTTCAATCTCTCCAAGAGTATGGAGAAATATGTCAAAGGAAAGCTATGCAAGAAAAGCTAAGGAAAGAGCACAAAGAATTCCTAGTATTAGAAACTACAAGGGATATATTGACACAAATAGTACGTGAAATAGATGTTGATCAAGATGCCCCCATCCTTTATCAACTTGTCATTGTAATTGAGGCCATCATATCTCAGAATGTGGATGCAGAATAAGAAATGAAGAACAAGCAAAACAAAAATATCAATACAAATTGACAAAAAAGATTAGCTAAGAAGTGGTAGTGAACAAGGTAAAGCTCTCTGAACTTGCATATAAATTAGATCCAATAATTTCTAAAGCTATTTCCTTAATACAAAAGTTGTGTATTTTGGAAAAATTCACTAAGGAAAATAGTGATAAGATTGCACAAATAGATTCTAGTCTAAATACAAGTGCACACAGTCTAACCACAAACAAAAATGCAATCAAGATGCATTTGGAAAAGATTATGAAATCTAGAAGGTTGAGATAGGACTTTGTAGAGGCAGAAAAAATTTTAGGAGATGAGGTTACCAAGCTACAAGCTCTAATGCTACCAAATCTTACACTTCTACAACAACACAGGACTTCATCAAGACAGTTAATTGCCACCCTAGAGATGTTTGTAGAAGACGACATCTATGATATGAATGCCGAAATCACACTAGATTCAAAGTGAGTATACCTACTAATAAGAGCTATGATTGCAACATGCTTACCAAATTTGTTGATACCTTTCTTCCTACCAACAGAGAGTCTACTGAGCTCTTTGATGCCAAGCTAAAGGAAATGGAAAAAAATCTGAACCTCATGGACACAGGCATGGGAGGGTATCAGATTGAACCTGTGTTATCAATAGAATCTCTACCTCAATCTCCACATTCTTATGGGAGGCCTTCTGAGGAAAACAAACCTCCTACAACTCCTCCTGAAACAAAATATGAGGGCACCTTTATACATGCCACAACACTACTAGAGGAAGAAGACAAAAACATGGCTATTAAATCCTGGATCTATAGAGGGGAGAACATACCTAAACAAATCATGTCAAATCAAGAAATAGAACCTAAACAATATGGAAAGGGTATATATATTATGAAGCGCTTTGGCTATAAAGGGGATGGCCCTATAGGAGTGAACAATAAAGGATTACTCGAACCACTTGGAGCAATTGGTAGATGAACACATGACACTATAGGCATAGGCTCCAAGAAGATCCCATTTCACTTAGGTATTAAAATATTTGTGCAAGAACCAAATCACCAACCAGAATCAGAAGGCACATCTATAACTGGAAACTCAAAGGACAACTCTGATGAAGATTCCTTTCCTTGTCCTATTCCTCTAGATCTTGCCGCACTCTCTACCGAGCCAGATGATTTTATACCACATGTCAGTATGGTCGAGACTGATAATGACGCTGATGAAACTACTTCACTCACTCCATTAAAATATGAGCGATTGTGAGAGATACAAAATCTTGGTTATTAAGGTGAACTATATATACCACCACATTTCCAAGAGCGGTTTGAAAAAAAATAAATCCAACAAATCATCACTACTACATAAGATGAAAAAAAATTGGATGGTGCCGCCAGTGGTGATGAGGTACCTATCTCAAGAAGTACCGACTTGCACGAGTATGATTTTTCTTCCCCATCTGATGTAACTTTTTACAGAGATGTAGATACTATACATGCATATGAAAACCCTCTCAAAATAGGTGAAGGGTCTAGTGTTAGGATAAAAAAGTTTGATTATGGATCAATGTTAACTTGTCTTCTACTATAGTCGTGAGGGGCAAAGGAATTCAATTGCACCTCTAGATGAGATTGATTTAGGTCTTGACTTTATAGTCCACTCTTTTGATGACTACATCGTGAACACACTAGAACCTATCACCTCTCTTCCACTCCTCTATCCCGAGATCATAGACTGGAACTCTTCCTCTCCATCCAAGTAAGTCCTTACTTTCCAGAATGACTATGCTCTTTCATGTTACCTTAACATTGTCAAACCATTAACGTCATCCACCAGTGAAGACATTGTCAACATGACTGAAGTTGATATCAAGTATCTCAGTAACAAAATTAAAAGAAGAAAGAATAGGTGCTTTGATGGTGAAAACCACATTGTGGCAGTATCAAAGCCTAAAAATTAAAAATAAAGGATGTATCCAAGGGTGAAAACTCTCTGAGGTGCCCGAGGCTGGGATACTTGATACACTTCCAAGTCAATTTTAGAAACGGTCATCGGTGCTGATTGAACCGACCGAACCTATGAACTTAGGTACATAAGAAGAACCTCAAATCATTCATTTGGCACATTCATTATCTGAGGAAGAAAAAGAGGAATTCATTTCCTTCTTCCGGAGAAAGAAGATCAACTTCGCATGGACATATTCAGACATGCTAAGATTGGATCCTAATCTATTCGTGCATCACTTGTCCATCGCACCAGCCATCAAGCCTGTCAAATAAAAGCTTCAAAAGATGCATCCATATGTGGCATTACTCGACAAATATGAACCAGAAAAACTTCTTAAAGTTGTATTTATCAGAGAAAATGACCACGTGGAGTGAATTTACAACATTGTTCCAATATCTAAAAATTACAAATTCATCCGAGTCTGCATAGATTTCTGAGACTTGAACACGGCATGTCCTAAAGACAACTTTTTGTTGCCCAACATTGACATGATTGTAGACATGACAGTAGGTTATGAAATGTACTCACTAATGGACGGTTTACTGGCTATAATCAGAAGAATAAGAGAAAACTACTTTCACCTATGCATGGGGCAATTTTTGTTGGAACATCATAAATTTTGGGCTCAAGAATGATGGAGCAACATATCAGAGGGTTGTGCCACAATCTTCCATGATATGATGCATAAAATCATGGAAGACTATGTTGGTGACACTCTAGCTAAGAGCATACAATGAAAGACACACCTTGTAGATCTAGGTCCTATACTAGATCACATGGAACAATTTAGTTTACAACTTAATCCAAAGAAATGTTCATTCAAAGTTGCATTTGGAAAATTAGTTGGTTACATCATCACTGCAAAAGGCATAGAAGTGTATCCTGAGAAGGTCCAAGCCATCATGGAAATTTTTCCACTGCACAATATCAGTCAGATGAGAGGACTCCAAGGCCGATTACAATCTATCTGGTGCTTCATCTCACAACTGGATAACAAGCCACAACCCTTCACTAAAAATTTACACAAAGGCATGACCTACAAATAGAATGTAGACTGTGATAAAGGGCTAACATAGATCAAGAAATATCTTGCAAATCTTCCAATATTGATGCCTCATATTATAGGGAAGCCTCTCATCCTTTACATATCTACTAGAGATACGTCCTTGGGTGTCCTGTTAGCTCAAGAAGATCAGAATAATAAAGAAAGGGCTATCTACTACATCAGTAGGGCACTGGTCTCATATGAAGAAAACTATTTTTTCATAGAGAAGGCTTGCCTAGCAGTGGTATTTTCTTCACAGAAACTATGATGCTAAATGCTTTCTCATACTACATGCCTCATTGCTAAGATTTATCCATTAAAATATTTTCTCCGTAAGGCTACCCTCACAGGTAGACTAGCAAAGTGGGTCATGATACTTTGTGAGTTTTATATCGAGTATGTAGAAAGAAAGGCCATCAAAGGGCAGGAAATTGTAGATCAATTTTTGGAGGCACCTCTCATATATCACCAACTATTGAGCATCGAGTTTCTAGATGAGTCTATATTGCTTCTCACACATCAATCCTAGACTATGTTCCTTGATGGATCATTCACTCAATAGGGGTCAGGTGCTAGGATACTATTCATCATGCCACAAAAGTACTCTTTGCCCAAAGCATACAAGATGTTTTTTCCTTGTACAAACAACATCTCTAAGTATGAAGCTCTGATCAATGGCATGAAGATCACCATCGAGTGGTGAGTAGATTAACTCAAAGTCTTTGGTGATTCATAACTGGTCATCAATCAGGTAAATGAAACTTATAAGACAAAGGATGACAAACTAGTGCCCTACAAATGGATGGTCGATGACCTCCAAAATTACTTTGCACACATCACATTCCAACATATTCCAAGGGCAGACAATAAAGTGGCTGATACAATGGCTACTCTCATTTCTATGCTATAGATTCTAGATAATGAATTTTGACATGAATTCCTAGTGGAAATGTTACTCTACCCAGCCTATCAATCCATTAAATCTCAGATGATTTATTTCATCATTGGACATGTTTCATCCTGCTACGATCACATATACTCCTACCTCTGTGACCAGAATGTTTTGGATACCTACACCCAGAATGAGAAATGCCACCTAATTCATAGTGCTTCATGGTATGTTATCATAGATAATGACTTGTATAGGTGAGGTCTTGATGGTACACTTCATAGGTGTTTAGAACCCTATGAGTCTAAGCATGAATTAGTTGAGGTGCATGAAGGCATCTGTGGATCTCACTCGAGTGACCTAACATAGGATTGTAAACTTAATAGAGATGGTTACTATTGGCTGGAGATGGAAAAGGAAGCTACGCAGTATGCTAAGTCTTGCAAATAGTGTCAACTACTTGGAAATATGATTCACATTCTAGCCAAGGAGCTCATTCTATTCATCACTTTCTAGACATTCCAGCAATGGGCATTCAATTTGGTGGGTAAGATTCATCCTCCGTCATCGAATGGAAACAAGTTCATCATAATGGATACATATTATTTCACCAAGTGGGTAGAGGCAGTACCTCTCTCCATAGAAAATTGAAAATCTATGGAAATGTTCATACTCAATTACATCAACTACAAGTATGATGTGCCATCTTCTATAATCACTGATAATGGGGGGTGGTTCAAGAACAAGGATCTTAAGGAGCAATGTTGTAAGTTCAAAATCACTCAACACTAGTCTTCCATATATTATCCTTAGGGTAATGGATATGCAGAAGAATCAAACAAAGTGATCCTTAAAATCCTGCACCGTACAGTTCACAAATCTGTATGAGATTGTCATCTCTGGATCAATCCAGCTCTTTGGGCATATATAACAAGTATACAAACACCAACAGGGGCCACGCCCTTTGCTTTGGTTTATGGAGCAGATGTTGTGCTACCTATTGAGGTTGAGATTCCTACTCTGCAAGTCTCTCTAAAAGAGCTTGTCACTGATGCTGACAACAAAATATCTTGGTTGCAAGAGTTGGAAATACTAGATGAACATTGAAAACTGGCGTTCGATCACCTTAGAGAATATTAGAAATGGATGTCTAAGAGCTATAACAAGAAGTATTGATGACGGGACTTCCAAGTGGGTGATCTTGTTTTGAGAGAGAACCCTAAGAATCAATAGCACCAGATCCATAAGGGAAAATTTGAACCAAATTGGCTCGGTCTATATGTTGTCACTGCAGTGTTTGTGTCTGGCACCTATCAACTCTCCACCACTGAAGGAGAGCAACTCAAGGATCCGATCAATGATCTTCATTTGAAATGATTCTACAGCAGAGACATCATCATAATGCTCATGTACATAGTAAAGTCCTAAAAAAATCCTAGAAATTGCAATATGTCCTACAAAAATTCAAAAATACAAAAATTTTTTTTTTTTAAAAAAGAAGATAAAAAGTGCCATTGATGAAAACTTGGCAAAAAGGCGTCATGGTAGAAAAAAAAAAATTCTTCCAAGAAGGTGAAAACCTGGAAAACAAGCATCTCATGTTCCACAATTCTATATCTATCACAACATCACTTGGCTCTGAAAAGTTGCTTTCCTATTTTCCTACTTTTTCTTGCTTATGTGCATGCTCCCAGTTACCATCAAGATACCAACTTACATGGATTAAAATTGGTCGTACTCTAGGGCCAATCTTACTGGTCTAGGGGCACTTTCCTATTACTTCTCAGGATCTCTCTCAGGTTAGTCACCAATGGTTCTCAATACATTTTTCTGTTGATGCCCAGCTAGTACTAAGATCTCTCTACTTGAGAATCTCTCTCGCATTAGTCACCAGTGGTTCTCACTATGTTTTTCTATTGATGTCTAGCTAGTACTAAGATCTCTCTACTTGAGAATATCTCTCGTGTCAGTGCCCAGTTGTTCTCACTGCGTTTTCCTATTGATGCCTAGCTATTACTGAGATCTCTCTACTTGAGAATCTCTCTCGCATCAGTCACTAGTGGTTTTCACTGTGTCCGTCTATTGTCACCCTACTGATGATATTTTCTCACAAAAAATGTATATCTACATTCTGATATTAATCCATTATACTTAATACTCCATCTTGGCAATCCATTGCTTCAGTTTGTATATAGCTTTCAGTCACTTTCATGACACTTTGGGCCTTCTGAGCACCCTCTTGAATTTGAACCAATCCAGAATCATAACCTAGGGGCAATCAAATCGGCTTTGTCCAAGTCAGTCATCTTTGGATTACACTTGGGTCAGTAATCTTATCATTTCTACATGACAACTCACTACTAACACAAACAGGTGTTTCTCAACACCACAATCAACAATGTCTTTGGATGCATCTGTGTTTCCTAAGACACATTGGATATCGCAAACATAAACAATAGATTGATAGAAATCAAATACAAAGCACTCATAAGCACAACGGTGTTTCTCAACACCCCTGTACATGTACACATCTAAAAAATTTGAAACTGGCTGAAGTATGTTGAACTTCTATTTGTATGTTGTCTATTTTTATTGATTTTCATTAATATTTTGTTTTCCTACTGCTTGTTGGTGTGGTCCTGATGATCCAACAACATTAAATAAACTGGGTTTATAAGATAAGATCTCTTGCATTAAGGTAGAAAAGCCCCACATCCCTCAATCCTATTTATTTGTATGCCAAGGTGAGGTTGGAACTATCTCCTTGACTGTTATTGCTCTTGTTTTTTATGCAAGATCGCACTCATGGTTATCTTGGCTTTGAATGCCTCGATACTGGTGTACTCTTACAACATCAAATGGAAACAATGTTCAGTTTATCTCGGTTATTGTGCCTCGATGCTTATGTTGGTTTCCCATATCTTATCTGATGAAAGTCATATTCATATTCTTATGGTTTCAGTGGCACTAGTAAGGATTGTATCGACTCCGATATTCCATAAAATGCTCTTTGATGAACACTATTCAATGGGTCCAACACCACGTCCTATGGATTGCATCTAGCATAGGATTGCACTTTCATTCTAGACTTGCATCGCAACAATATTTTAATGGTCACTTCATTATGTTCTCCTTGATATGTACGATGAGGGATTCTTATTCAACGTTCTAGCTTCATCACGACTACAAAAGTGTTCGATCCTCGCTCTCAATCTTCAAAGGTTCTTTTGGTTAGCATCTATCATACATCATGACATCCTGTATGAGATGTTAGTACCATTACATTTACATGTCTCCATTCACAAGTGCATTAACATAAATCATCTTCATACATACACATCTATGTTTACATATCCATGTCATAAAATAAAAAACATGTGCATCTCATACATATTCATAAAATCAAAATAGGTGCATCTCATACATATTCATAAAATCAAAACATGTGCATCTCATATATATATGTCAATACAAAATGGGTGCTACTCGAGCACAGTCTATCTCAAAAATGCTATGATACAAAGATGCTAATGCATCAGATATATCATGTGATACAATATGTAAAAGATCAATGCAAAAGGCTAAATCTAGCTTTGGCCCTCTCCTTCATCACTTGGAGGAGGTGGAGGAGGAGGCATATCTGCATGAGATGGTGCATGTGCGCCATTCGAAGCTTTGGCATACACTAAGAATCTTGACACCTGATCCGCTCCATTAGGTACCACACCAACATAAGCTGCATAGTAGTAGGCTTCTCAAGAGGATTGATGTCGTGTCTCCTCTCGAGACCTCTCTAGCTTCTCTTGAACCTCTCGTAACTCCCGGTCTCTATCCGTGAGCTTGGCATCTTAGATAGCTAGTTATGTTTGTAGGTCTCCTATCTACCACTACGTCTGCCAAAATTTCTCCCTGGATCTCCAGAGGGCATCCTACATCTGCGCTAATATGTCCCTTGGAACTGGATCCAATGCAAGCTTCTCCAGTTATACTGGCTCCTCCTACATCTGCTCCTACTCAGTTGTCTTCTATGTTGTCCTCTGTCTGAAGTGTCTCTCCTGTGCACAACTTCCGCTCGAATTGGGATCAATCCTCCTCTACCAAGCAGGGATGTCCACCTGTATAGTATGTGGCTAAGGACCTTGATGTGGAGGCAGATTCAATCCTTTCTTTGGTGGTAAGTGTGGCACCTGTTGATGCACCGCCTCTACTGGTGCTCCCATCCTTACTACCGCCACACCCGTGTCAAAGGAAACCTCTCGATCACTGAAATAGAGTGGCCGATTAGTGGCCATGAAAAAAACATGTATCCAATCTAGCCTTGAGCATCGTCCCAGTCCTTGGTCACTCTCCAAGGTCTCCATACTACTACTAGCAAGTCATCTAGCTGAGCCAGTCACTACTCGATCTTACCCAGCGTGGGCTAGATCATCTAACCTCTGTATATGCAAATATAATACTCATGAGGCTGCCTCATATCATCACAAGTGGTCCTTGAGATAGGCAGGTGCTCCAAATCCCACACCTATAGTAGAAACACATCTCTAGCCATACTCTTCACCTCTTTGTAGGCGATCTCATGCATCTCATGGTACATATGAGCCAGCATACACTAACCCCATTCATACTATACTAGATCCGCCAACATCCAGTGCAACATCCTCCCCCACTGGCACTCCAAACCGTGATGACCATGATCTGACATCAGGTTACATCCCAGGAATGCTGCTAATACCACATCCAAGCGATGCCTTAGCCAGTAGTCTCTTCTCAGGTCCTCCCATGGGATGGCTCTACCCATGACAAGATCATCTTGTAATATCTCCTTGAGTGTTATTGTACCTTCCCACTGTTGTACATCATACTCAACCCATGGACCATGGAAAGGGATCCTCAATATCCTCTATATATCTTTAGGGGCAATTGTGAACTTGCCCTCTGGAAGGTGGAAGGTGTTCGTCTCCAAATGAAAATACTCCACCAGTGCTCCTAGTAATCGGTGATTCACCCAAATATCGGGTACCTCACAAAGGTTTTGCAATCCCAGTTCATCAATGTGGGGTACCTCGGCATCATCTAACTGCCTAACTAGTTCACCGATGGCTAGATGGTGTGATCTAAAGGTAATGTCTGGAAACTCAACCTATAAGACTATTGCACAACAACGCACGATCAGTACTCAACTAATGATTAAAGTCAATCAATGCAAAAATGAGATATGAAGATACATAGACAGCCTAAACAGGACTACAATGCTAAAAATTATGTTAATAGACTAAACAAGACTCTGCTACACTCTAAATTGCTCTTCTCTCCCCACGCAAAGAATAAGCATTTGTGCAAAACTTTGTCTATAGAAGTACATCAATGGGTGTTGATTCATTGTCATGCAAAGTTTCGAGAGCTCGTGCATGAGAAAACCCCAATTCTGAGGGTTTCTCGCGTGAGACGTGGGTTGCTTCCCGCATGAGGTTATGCGAAGGTACTCGCAAGGAAATTATTTTCAGCATTTTCTCACACGAGCTTTCGCATAGGTAGCGCAAAGAACCTAGTTCTTCACCCGAGGACCAATGGGTTAAACTTAAAAAATGTTAAAAATGATGCAAAAATCCTATGAAATGAAACAAAAATGGACTCAACAGGTAGGTATTCGATCACTTACTAGTACCCCATATGTCGATGGTTGACTTTGATGCCTAGATTTCTCAAAATGATGAGAACTCATAGGGACCACCATTCTCGCTTAGAGCTCCTCTCGCAAAAGTCAAATGTGCAAATGAATTGAAAAAGACCCTTTTGGCCTATATATAGGTTTTGACCTAATTTTCAAATGTGCTCCATTTTGTGTGAATAATTCTCCCTTGGCTAAATTGACTTCTCTGAATCTATTTTTGGGATCAAAATCAAAATCTGACACTTCTATATAGCTCAAAATTGCATTTTAAATTTTTGAGACTGATGTGATCAGATGCTTGTGCAGTCGACTTTCTGACGTCACTTTTGAAAGGAAACTAAGTGTGCGAAAAATAGTTCCCTATGCTAAATTACCAAGAAGAGGATCGTGCAAATTCAAATTTAACCCTTTACAATTATAGAATGATAATACAATAGCATGCATACATAGAAAAATGAGAATGATACAATGATTTACCCTGGGAAAACCTTTCGGTAAAAAACCCCAGCACTCCAAAACCTACACAATGTATTAATCAAAACTATTACTGTTTATAATACACTTGCAATGCAAGTTCTTTCAAGAGATAATCAAAACTTGAAGACAAATTTGGCAGCATAAAAATATTCCAACAATACACTAACTTCTCACTGAGATTTGCAACCCTAAAAAATGCTTATATCATGCGCTTCCCTTTTTAGGGCTAACTTGTAGAAGAGTATACAGTACTCAACATGATCAGTTTCCACATGTCTTGCATGTCTTCACCCATCATCAAATCTTCCACAATTAGCTCTTACAAATATTAATGACCTTCATAGGAATCTGTCATAACTGTTTCAATCATGATTACCTTACACATTGTCCAAAGTGTCGACATTTGGAAAATATCAAATGTAAGGAAATATACAAGGTTGAGACACCTTATTCCTAACAACTTTCTTGTCAGAATCATATCCAATCAACATTTTCTCAAAATCTTTGAAATTTTCATTAAAATTCAACTCTAGTCAACCCTGGTCAAACTTGGTCAACTAGACCTCAAAATCGCTCAAAATCACTTATGAATCTTCCATAATCTTTCATAATCTATTCTTATTCCTTCTCAACCTTTGATTTAACATCTATATGTGATTTATGGCTTTCACTCACCATTATGACTTGTCATCTTTCCATTTCACTCCTAAGGGGGCAGGATGATTACATCATTAAATCACTTTGAATCTATTTTTAATCAATCTGATATGATTTCAAAAGGTCCTCATTGTTAGGGGTATCTAATCACTTGGTGCAAGCTCAATTTTTGTACTTCACAATCAAAACTAAGTATTCCACAATTTTGAATCACTAGGGACATCTCTGTTCCTTACAATCTTGTCATCTTATCTATTACGTATTTGAGAAATCTAACTCAAATCCCTAAGGATCAAGCTTTGCTCTGGAGATGGCTCTCAAAATCTCACTACTAGGTAGCAGGGAAATCTAGCCTGGATCCCTGAGGATAAAGCTTCATTCTAGAGATGATCCTTGAAAGCTCTTTTAACCGATGTCCGAGTGACCAACCTAGATTTCAGAGAATCAAGATTCATTCTAGAGATAATTCTAAAACTCAATCTAACTAATATCTGGGCAATCTAACCTGGAAGTTGGAGACTAAGCTTCGTTCTAGAGATAGTCCTAAAAATCTCGACTGACTATCTTTCTGTGAATAGGTATCGGGGCAATGTAACCCTGACTCCTGAAGATTGATCCTCATTCTTGGGATAGTCTTTTGAAAGGTAATAATCTATTAGGTATCTGGGCAATCTAAACCAGATTCCTGAGAGTCAAGCTTTATTCTAGAGATGATTCTGAAACTTGACTTAACCGGTGTCTCGGCAATCTAACCTAGACTTCGGAGAGTTAAGCTCCACTCTAGAGATGACTCTGAAACCTTTATCAATCGATCTTTACATCATTCATTCTCGAAATTGATCTCAACTATTCTTCTATGCTTCAAACATCAGACTATTCTTTGAATCAATGTGCTACTCGTACATCAATTCAAAGAGGGGCAAAGTATAATACCCCAAAATTGGCATCTTGCAACTGTAACCACTTTTGTCACATTTATCAACTTTCTGAATCATCAAAGTCCTATGGTACTAGGCAATCTCAATTTTTGACTGAATCTACTTGACCTAAGTGTCAAATGCAGAAAACCCTAAATCTGCATTAATCACATACTATATTTAATTCCTAAATATCATTTACAATTTCCTAAATAAACCCTATGATTGAATTTATTTAATTACAAAGTCCTAGCACTTTAATTAAATTAAATTCACCCTTTTAGCTAAAATACATAAAATGGAATTAAATAACATTTTATTATTAAATAAATATCCTCATTTTAATAATTGAATTTAACTGTTCAAATAATAGAGAAAGTGCATGTATGACGTCATATTTCATTTATTTAATCAAAAATTCTCTCCAAAATCATCACTTTAGTTCAGAAATGGAAACGTTGAGTTAACTGTAATTCAAAAGTGCAACAAATCAATTAACTGTTTCATTCACTTCAAAAGGCCAACAGTTGACTCTCTCTCTCAAGGAAACTTACTATTTTGAACTGGACTTTCATTCTATAAAACAATCCTCTTGTTTCTCATTCAAAAGGGAGAAGAATGCATTGTTGGAGTATCGAATCACTGCTGAATTTTTAACTCAATATTTGTGTGTATTCAAGCTTTCATTATTCTTATTATTATTGCAATAGATTAATATCATTCAATAGATTAATCATGTATAGCTTTGCTTCTTTCAAGTATTCTTAGCTTAATCTCATCTTCCATCTCTAGATTAATCTTGCATGCTCACTTCTAGATTAATCTTGCATACTCATTTCTAGATTAAATATTGCGTCTTTATTCTAGATTAAATCCTTCATTCTCAGATTGGTCTCAGCTGTTGGACTCGAATTCTGAGAGCTACTCAAAACCCCGTCTAGATAGGGGGCAATAGGTCAGCTCATCCAGGCATGCAGGATGGATAACTTCATATGCATTCCTGTATGTGACTAATGAATAAGAACTATGTTGAACTGTATGGCTAGATAAAGAGGCCAACATTTAGCGTATATGACATACACAAAGATATAATAGAAGATATGAATGGTAATACAATTGATTACTAAAAGGTTAAAGGTTAATTGATAAAAGTTTTGAGGGTAATAATTCACCACTCCCCTCTCAGTACGCCATTCCATTATTTCAAACACATACATACATACATACATATCTTGTGAGTGTGTATCTACATATACATATATGTATGGATGTATGTATGTATCTATATTTATATTTGTATCTATATCTATATTTATGTATGTGTATACATACATACTTTTTCATTTCTAGTAACATTTGTATCATTTAAATCATGTTCTCCCATGGAAGCAAGTGTTAGGATTACATGTTCTTGCATTTCTTTTCTCTATTAAAAATTCATACTATCTGCATGTTGTACAACGTAAATTTTTCTATTTTGATAACATAGAAAGTTGCAAATAGGTAACCTATATGACAAGGACTACCATAGTAGAGGAATCTACATCCAAAATGCATATTCATGTAGTGTATAAGATATTGGAGCTACGAAAAATTGGCCAGACCAAAACATTGATATATATTGAAGATGAGAAGAAACCTAACAAACAATTATTGTTGATCTATGTGATGCCTTCGAATGCATTTGTAGATGTTGGAGAAAAGCTCTCTACAAATAGCAAGCAAGACATAAGGAAGAGGTCTCTCATTCAGACCACTAGTAACACTATCCTTAGTCTAGGCTAAACTTTATCTACAAGATATTGCCCACTCTTAAAGTGGGTCTTCAATCATCCTTGAATTTTTTATGAAATTGAATTTCACCTTCTTCAAGGCACTCCTAATTGAAAAAGTATAGCGATAATTCTAAGATTGTAGACCCACAATTTTGAAACCTACCAATTTTAAATTTTAATTTCTCAATATTATAATCTTAATATTAAAACTTAATTTAATATCTAATCTTAATAATTAAATATCATATTTTTATCACATATATTAATTATACAAAGCATAAAATATAATATTTTAAATATCATATAATATTTATAAGAAAAAATTTATTTATATTAAGTAAATAAAGTAAGAAGATATGAGAACTTAATAGTGCAACAAATTTGGTATTATGAAAAACAAATTATTTATTTTTGTTGAATAAATTATGGTATATAAGGACATAATCTAAGAAGTGGATAACCATTTTCCCTTAATCATTTAAGGGTGTCATTATATAGACCTGTTGAATAAGGTGCTAGAAACATTTATTCTGCGGGCTCTTGTCTTGTTCCTGCCCTGCAAAGTCCCACTCGCTGTTTGTGGCCGTTCAATCACAATTCTGATCGCATCAAAACATGGGCTTCTTCCACGAAGGAACTCTTCATTTCACAACGTGCCATTTTCAGTGTAAGATTGACAAATTATAGTCATTCAAACGACAGGAATCACGTTCACACCTTGTGGAATTCGACTTAAAATAACAAGTCTGATAAAAAGTACAAGCCAAGGAAACAACGATGCAATTGCATAGCAGAATATCAATTGTTTGAATGGCCACAAACATTATTTGGTACATTGTGGCGGAAACAAGACAAACGCTCCGCGGAATAAATCTTCCCTTCATGGAAGAAGGAATCGGTCAACCTTGACCGCTATGCTCAATGACAAAACTTCAACGTAATCCCCTGTAATATATTTTGTGCATGTGCAGAGAAGTTTTCCTAGGAATAACCTCGTCATCTTCCTTGTGGAGGATTTGAAGTGGAGCATTTTCTGAAGAAAAAGAAAATAATTTATCTAATTTTCTAGATATGGATGATAAATTACAGGTTGTAGTTAGCTTTTCACTAGGAAAACCTTTAAAGAAAATAAATGTAAAAACATATTATCTTGGTCCAGATAGCACCGAAGATGGATTATAGGAGAAGTCGTTTTTGTAATCTGATACAACTGAAAACCCTGTATTCGCTGAAAGAACATCATCCAACGTGTCTACCAAACCCTCCAACGCCTTTACCACAGTCGACATCGCTGGCCGCCTCGAAAAATCTTCCTGTACAGACCACATTCCCAATTTTAATAATTTTACTGCCTCCTCTCTTACGCTGGTTTGCTCTTCTTCAATCCCCTCGTATACCAAATCTTTTAATCTTCCTTCCTCTGCTTTATCTTGTAACGCCCAAAACAAGCCCTTGTCTGAAAGCTCTCGTCTTCTTTTTCCGCTGACAATTTCTACCACCATAACGCCAAAGCTAAACACATCTGCCTTCTCCGAGAAATGCATGTTTAGTTATTCACGCGCCATATACCCAGGTGTCCCTTTCAGCAGGGTTATCACATCATTTTGCTCTCTGTTGATCAACTTTGCCAACACAAAATCTGAGACCTTCGCATAAATTTTTTTGTCAAGGAGGATGTTCTGAGGCTTGATGTCGAAGTGTATTATCTGTTCTCGACAATGTTCATGTAAATCTGTCAATCCTTTCGCAATATCTAGAACTACACTGTATCTAGTCTGCCACATGATTCCGTTGGAGGTGTTCAAGAGAATAAGGTTGCCTGATTCCTCTATCGCCATCTCTTTAAAATCATGGGTGGATGTATTTGTAGACCAGAGTTCCATCTGAATCCTTTAAAACGAGCTCTTCCAGGGAGGTGAGTGTCAGGGTTGCATTTTCTTGCACCATCTGCTCTCTATTTGAACTCCACACCATTTGTATGTCGTACAACACACCGTCTTTTCTCGTGACAGCGAAGAAAGTTGAAAATAGGTATCCTGTGTTGCATGGACTACCATAGCAGAAGAAACCGCATCCAAACTGCAGATTCATGTCATTATATAAGATAGCGGGGCCGACAAGAATTGGTCTCGCAAACGCATCGGCATATACTGATGATGGCAAGAAACCTAACGAGCGGTTACTGTTGATCCATGTGACGCCTCCGGATGCATTTGCAGGTGTTAGAGCAGAGCTCTCTGCAAATAGCAAGCATGATATAAGGAAGAGCTGCGCAAGTAATGACATAATAGACCGAGAGGACGTAAAATAGTCCACTCTTAAAAAATTTCAAAGAAAAAAATGATGTTGTGAACAAAACACACAGAGAATCCTGAAGAATAGCCCACTCCAATATCTGTTTATCATCTCCATTTTATAAGAAATATACCTGATAACTTTACGACTAAGTAGCACGTGAGCGGACATTTGGTTCAAAACTTCACAATGGATCAGTAGAGGTGAGGCACGTGGGTAGACCATTTATTAAAAAACAAATAGCGGCCATTTTACGGAACTACACTTTTCAATTTTGAATTAATCTTTGCTGAATCTTAGTTTGGTAGTGTAACTACGCGTGTTTCAATTTCTTACGCAAACATTTCAAATTATGAAAAGATTTTTAGAGTAGTATAATTTGGAGGCCTTACTTATCAGAAGAAATAAGTGATAATCTGAAAAAATTTATTGGCATCCGTTTCTTTAACATATTCTTCAGCATTATTGAGTTTTACATGTTAGTGGGACACCATCAGAAACCAAAATAAGACCGGGAAAGCACGGCATTACATAGTCTTCGACGACCATTTGAAAAAGTATGCGGTCTCCAAGTGAAAAAGAACTGCATTAATTACAGTGCACTTAAGTCAAGTGCATATCAGATTTTTATTTCGATTTCATGTAGAAATAACGCCTTGTAAGGGCCCAAGTGAGCTCATGTTCTTACATTGCGCATAAGTCAAGTGCATATCGGACTTTTAATTTGATTCCCAGCGTATATGTGATGGTAATAAGCAATTATGTCTTTGTCATATAGCTATTAGAATTCAATTGTGTAATTGGTGAGTCAATAATGGTAATAAGCAATTATGTCTTTGTCATATAGCTATTAGAATTCAATTGTGTAATTTGTGAATCAATTTGTGAGTCAATATGTTTATGCTCTATTTCTAATGAATTGTGATTCACAAGAATCTATCTTAAACTGAAATCTTATAAAGTTGAAATAAAGTTGAAATGGAGTGTGAGTTGTGCAGTCGTCACTGGGGCGATGGTGCCATAGATGATCCCACCACCTACAGATCTCTTCGGTTCACATAGTGATCATCGGCCTCAAGGGTGTTCAGAAATGGCAACTAGGTAGATATGGCATGGAGACAACCAGGTCAAATGGAAAACTTGTCTTCCTCAGTGGGCTTTTTCATGGGGGGCGAATGGGTAGACACGTGTAATACCGATTCAGGGACCACCATGAAGCATTGGGCTTCTTTGAATCATACACGGGGTACCTAGAGGTTAAGGGTAAATAGCGATGGGATGATGAGGGATAGTGGGGTAAAATCAAATAATGGATTCACAAAGAATAATAGGACCACCATGATGCATTGGACTTCTATTAAAGCTACTGTTTTGGCCTTTTGCAAAAAACTTAGTGGCTAGTAATTTTGAATCAAACAATTATCATTAGTTATTATATGTCAAATATGTGATTGATGCCGCTTTCAAACCGCTCAACCTTGCAACGGTTGAAACAATCCATGTTCCTTATATATGTACTTCTGACATTTTGGATACATGCCAAATTTTATGGGTATATGTGACCTTAACACAGAATATGAACAACAATATGTCACAAATATAATAATTCGGCTCTGCATAATGATTCATAATATCTTGAAGTTCAGAATGGCATTTCTATTCTAAAGCTTATAGCTTTGT
>MU227805.1:108549-121315 GCA_018584345.1 Thuja plicata
AATTTGAGAAACAATGTAAAATTAACTCAAAAGGAGTAGGGGAATATTCTGTTTCCCTCTTTGATTTACCTACATCTCCAAGGACACATGGGAAACCATCCAAAGATCATCAACCTCATAAATACAACTCCCATTTTGTGAGAGATTGTGACAAACAAGAAATAGACAAAGAAGATGATGAGGTATTACAATGGCTCTATAAAGAGGATGATAATTCAGATAATTCCAATGAAAGGGTGCAATATATCAATATCCAAACTGATCAATATGGAAAAGGATTTGATATCATGAATAAAATGGGGTATAAGGGAAGAGGACCCTTAGGAGTTTGACATAGAGGGTTGTTAAAACCTATTAAACCAGTTTGGAGAGCCAAAGAAGAGAAAGTTGGCATAGGTTTTCAACACAAAGGAGAAAGTTCAAGTCCCATGCATGATTTCCATACACATATTCATATGGTAGGTTCTAAAAGTGAAGATGATTCTAGAGATTATGAATGGGATTCCTTATCTGAAGAATCTTGTCATGACATAGAGATTGATACCATTCACACCTATGTAACTCCTCCTAAAGTTGAGAATCAAGAAAATATGGCTCAAGGTTCGAATTCAACTCAAACATCAAGTGAACCTCAACAAGTCAACATAGAACAAGCACCTCCTTTCAATCAATGGGTAGGTGAACCTTGGGTACCTTCATGGGTGGGAGATTCTACCCTGGTGTTTAATCTACATGCTTTCTTTCCCATAGAAATTTTAGAGGACTCTGATGAAGAGGATTTTGATCCTTCTTCCATGGACCATCTTGAAGAAGCACATGTCATAGACCATGACGATACAATGTATGAACCATCTAATGAATTCATGTCCTTAACCCATTCAAATGAAAGCCCATTCAATGATTCTTTGTCCTTAATGCATCCTGAACTTATCGATTTGGATTTGTCTGATTCAAATGACTTACTCTACTTCCCAAATGACAATACAATGGCCTTATACCTCAATGCAGTCGAACCCAATTCTTCCACCAATGAATTTACTTCATAGATGATGATAGGGGTAGGTTTTCAACCTCTTAATCCAAAAAATAAAGATAAAATATACAAAAAAATGAGAAGGTCTAGTGGTGAAAACCACCATGTGGTAGTGCTAGACCCAAAAAAAATTAAAAATAAAGGATGTTTCTGAAGGTGAAAACCCAACTGTGGCACCTAAGGGAGAGAGGTTGGACACCTTACTAGCTCATGATGATGAAATATAACCTATACTTATTGTACCCATAGAAAAGGTTAACATTGGAACATAACAGGATCCTAAATTCATTCACTTAGCAACATCTTTGAGTCCTTTGGAGAGAGAAGAATTCATTGCATTCTTTCAAGCAAAACAAATCAACTTTGCATGGTCATATGCTGACATGCCCAGATTAGATCCAAGTTTCATAATGCATCACTTAAATGTGAAACCAAGGGTTAAGCCTGTAAAGCAGAAGTTGAGAAAAATGCATCCACATATAGCCTTATTAGTCAAAGCTAAATTGGAGAAATTGCTCAAGGCAGGATTCATAAGAGTAATAGCATATGCCAAATGGATCTCCAATATTGTGCCAGTTACCAAAAATGATGAAACCATAAGAGTCTGCATAGATTTCAGAGATTTAAACCTTGCTTGTCCAAAAGATGACTTTCCCTTACCTAGCATTCATGCTATTGTGGATCTCATTGTGGGTCATTCTATGCTTTCACTTATGGATGGATTTAGTGGGTATAATCAAATTTGCATAGCACCTGAGGATCAAAAAAAGACAACTTTTACATGCCCATGGGGTACTTTTTTTTGGAATGTAATGCCCTTCGGTCTCAAAAATGTTGGAGCCACTTATCAAAGAACCATGACTACCATTTTCCATGACATGATGCACACCTTTGTGGAAGATTATGTGGATGACATTTTAGCTAAGTCGCATAAGAGAAAAGATCATCTATCTATAATTGACAAGATCTTTACAAGGCTAGAAAAATTCAAGGTTAGACTTAACCCAAAGAAATGTGCTTTTGGGGTACAATCTGGAAAACTCCTAGGATACATTGTTTCAGCAAAAGGCATTGAATTAGATCTTGAAAAGGTACAAGAAATAATGAACATGGAAATTCCAAATAATATTAGTCAAATGAGGTCACTTCAAGGAAGAATTCAATCTACAAGAAGGTTCATTTCTCAATTGGTGTAAAAATGCCATTCTTTCACCAGATTACTACATAAAGACACCATCTTCACATGGGATGAGGAGTGTGATAAAGCCTTTTCATTGTTGAAAACATACTTGATGAATCCACCTATCTTAATGTCACTAATTCAAGGAAAATCTTTATTATTCTACATTTCAGTAATGGAAAGATCTTTAGGAGTCTTATTGGCACAAGCGGATGAGGAAGGAAAAGAAAGAGCCATCTACTATTTGAGTAGAACCTTGATCAAATATGAGTTAAATTATAGCTTCATGGAAAGAGCTTGCCTAGCAATGGTATTTTCCTCTCAAAAGTTAAGACACTATATGTTGTTGCATAAGGTGAAACTCATAGCTAGAATTGATCCCTTAAAATACTTACTTAGAAAAATAGCTTTAACTGGAAGGATTACAAAGTGGTTCATGGTACTTAGTGAATTTGACACTGAATATGTTGATAGGAAAGCAATCAAAGGTCAATTTATAGCCGATCAATTGGCTGAATATCCTCAAGAATCTACACATCCTATATAAGTGGAATTCCCAGATTCTGAAATTGTGAATGTCGAAGCTAAGACCTAGATTCTATACTTTGATGGATCATATACCCAAAATGGTAGTGGGGCATACATTCTTTTGATTACACCACAAGGTTACACAATCCCAAAATCATACAAGTTATTGTTCCCTTGCACCAATAACATAGCAAAGTATGAAGCTTTGGTCATAGGAATCAAGACAACCTTGGAATGGAATGTCACAGAATTACAGGTCTATGGGGACTCTCAATTAGTCATTAATCAAGTTAATGATGAATATAATAATAAGGATGAAAAACTAATTCCTTACAAGAAATTGGTGGATAATTGGAAGAAGTACTTTTCTTTAATTACGTTTGCACAAATTCTAAGAGACAAGAATAGAGCAACAGATGCAATGGCTACTTTGGCATCTTTATTTCAGTTACCCAATCAAAATGGAAAGTATGAGTTCTTGTTGGAAAAAGTGGTGAAACCAACATTTGACCTACCTGATACCCAAATTATTGCTCTTTTACATGGACATGACTCTCCAAGGTATGGACCCATCTATGCCTACCTCAAAAATCAAACCCTACCTATGGACCAAACCCATGCTCAAAAGTGAAATTTCATAACACAAGTCGCTTGTTATACTATCCTTTCTAACACATTGTATCGTAAAGGTCTTGACAGAACACTCCTTAGATGTCTAGAGGAAGATGAATCAAAATTAGCTTTAAAAGACACCCACAAGGGGATTTGTGGGTCACATTCAAATGGTTTAAACCTAGCTAAGAAAATCTTACGTATGGGGTGATTTTGGAAAACCTTAGAAAGAGACGCTTGTCAATATGTTAAAGTTTGCAAGAAATGTCAATACCATGGAAACTTGATTCATGCACCAGCATAAGAATTACACCCTTTTGTCACACCATGGCCATTCTATCAATGGGGTTTTGACTTAACTGGCATGATTTATCCACCTTCTTCAAACGGACACAAGTATATAATCACAGCGACAAAATACTTTACTAAATGGGTTGAAGTTATCCCTTTATCAACTGCAATAGGAAAACAAATTTCCATGTTTATCCTAAATCATATCATTTGCAGATATGGCATTCCTCATGCCATCATCATGGATAATGTAAAATAGTTTAAGAATAAAGATATTGATGAACTTTGTGACACATTCCATATTACACATCACTCTTCATCCATTTACTATCCCCAATGTAATGGACAAGTAGAAGCCACCAATAAGAACATCCTTAAAATCCTTAAGAGATCTGTTGGAAAATCAAGAAAGGATTGGAACCTTCAAATTAATCCAGTATTATGGGCCTATAGGACTAGTATTCGCACCCTGATAGGAGCTACACCTTTTTATTTGGTTTATGGGGACGAAGCTATTCTTCCTTTAGAAGTTGAAATACCATCCCTCAGAGTCTCATTGCATGGATTAATAACAGATGAGGATTATAGATTTTCCCACCTTCAACAATTGGAATTGTTGGATGAGCATCAAACTCAAGCCTATGATCATTTGAAAGTGTATCAAAATCAAATTTCTAGGAACTATAACAAGCATATCAAGCCAAGAAACTTTCAAATAGCAGATCTAGTATTGAGAGAAAATCCAAAAAATCAGGCTGATAGAGAAAAGAAAGGAAAGTGGGAAGCAAATTGGCTTGGTCCTCTTGTCATTATTTCTTCATTTGGAATGGGGACCTACAAATTGGCTGATTGTGATGGTGATGAATTGCTAGAACCTATCAATAACATTCATCTTAAGAGGTTCCACACCTAATTTAAAGGAAAGAGTATCAGAATAAAGAGTATAAGTTGAGAGAATCAAATGAGTCAAGCATCACCTTTGTACATGGAAAAGATCAAAAATACCAAAAAAATAAAAAAATTCAAAAAACCAAAAATATTTGAAAAGGAGAAAAAAGTGCCTTGGTGAAAACCTAGCAATAGGCACCTTGGTAGAAAAAAAAGAGAGAAAAAGAGCAATAATCCCAAGAGGTGAAAACCTAGAAATAGGCGCCTTTTGTCCCTTACGTGTTTCTTAGTTGCATTTATACATATTGCAGTTCCTCATCTCACTTGTCCATATCCTCATTGCATCTGTCATTTGTGCATTGCCCTAATAAAGTCTCAGAGCTGCATTTTGTCACATTCTAGGTTCAGTTGCCTTAAGTTTCACATTGATCACATTTATCACTTGGGGGCACACATCATAGATTTTGGTACCAACCGGATTCAATAGTGCAACATTTTGGTCACACATCAAAAGTAGATTTTAGATTCAAGAGAGACATTTTGGAACCTTTGATGAAAATCATTTTTTAACCCTAAATAGATTGTTCGCATAATATGCTCCTTGAGTTTCATTGCCTTATTTTATCAGGATTAAAAATTGACACACCCTAAAATGATCAGATTGTCTGGAATTCTTATTTGAAAATCTTGATACATTTCACAAACACTTGGAATTTTTTATGCATTTTTCATTAAATTTTTTGAGTCATGTTCTCTTTAGCTAATCAATGATGTTTCGACTAGATTGGCAATGATAAGAGACATGATGTTTTCTTAAGCTTCTGAGTGACTATTTTGAGGAAGATTCTTTAAACTTTTATGAATTCATCTAAGGACATGGTAATCAAAGAACCATAGAGGACATTCATATGGGACAAAGGGTTAACCTTTGTTTGTTTATGCAAAAGGATACCTTGGTTATTTAGATTTTCCATATCTTAATACCAACATCCACTTGCAACATTGAATTTGATTAAACCGGTATTCATACTCCCATAGTTGGTCATTCAACTAGTGAGGGTTGTACTTGGTTTCATAGAAGAGGTTACCACATGAGGGAAAGTCATATTCATATTCTTATGGTCATAGTGGCACCATTAAGGTTTGTATCGACTCCTAGTTCCACAACTCTCTATGATTAAAATATATCTCAGTTTGCATTTCTTTTGCAAACCTCAAGGACAATTAGTTGCATTGCATTTTGTATGTTAGATTAATTGCATTTTGCATGTTAGTTTAGTTTCATCTTCATGTTGGATTAATTGCATTTTGCATGTTAGATTAGTTTCATTTGCATGTTAGTTTAGTTGCATCTTCATGTTAGATTAATTGCATGTTTCTATTTAGCTTAAATGCATTCTCCAAAGTTTAGTTCTCAAATGACTTGTCTTTCTAGCAATTTTCCAAGTTCAAGGGGGGATAAAAGTTGACAACACTTCATCAATTTAATGGTTTCAAGTCATTCAACATGATATTTCCCTTTGCATTTATCATCATTATTCATTATTCATTATATATTCATGTCAAGAGAAAAACAAGAAAAAGAAACATTAATCATTATTCATTTATCCATATCATCATTTAGAATTGCATCTCATAAAGTTAAAAATTGCATACATCCAAAAAAAAAAAAAGATAGGTGCATTTCATTTATCATAGCACTAAGTATTGCATTCATTGCATTGCATAATTCTTACAAGGTTAAATCAGAAAAGCATATAGAAATAAGTTGCATTAACATCATTTGCATCCATTTATCTATGTCCTACTCTAAGACATTTGCATCCATAGAACAATAGCAATAAATGCATCATAGAAACATGTAGATATGCATAAAAGGAAATCTCATAGCATCAGCAAAGGAGGAATTAAAGATCATCATGGATAAATGTTCATCATCAATGTCTATAACATAAAATAGTACATCAAAGGTACATCAGTACAATGGTCCATACATCAAAGTCTTGATCAAACATACATATGATACATCATCAATGCTATATCCAAATGTCATGGGTCCAAATCTGTCTCATGACCCAGAAAGGGCACCTGATCCATCTCTAGCTAAACTTGTGCCTGAACCCCCTGAACCATCGAGATCCCTGTCACCTGCTCTATCCTATGCACTAGGAGGTGCCTGACTCATGCTCACACTAGTAGGTAACTGAGCCAGAGTAGCCAAAAACTACTACAGCATAGTCATAACCTAGTCTAATCTAGCTGTCACTATGGTCATCCCTGCCTGTAACCCCTGAACATCTTGCACTATATCATCTGAAACGGGAGGAACTGGAGGTGCCTGTGATGCTGCAGGAGCCTGTGGTGCCTGAGGTGCTAAGGGTACCTGGGGTATCACCTATGCCGTACTGACCTATGGATCCACCTGCTATCCCTAAACTGGAACCTGTCTAGCCACCTAGACACGTCTATGTCTATGTCTGGCCCAATCTGCATCAACTCTCAAAGGAACCTGATTTGGAGCTACCTATGCTCATGCTTGTCTCTACCTAGGCTACCTGAATCTACCACCTTAGCCTCTCACATGTCCACCTCTCATCCGAGGTCCAGCTGCTCTTTGTACCCGAGGTGCCCTAGGTACCCTCTGAACTCTGCACCTACGTGGTCTATTGCCATCATCCCCATCATCACCATCATCTCCATCATCATCTAAGAGCTCATCAACATTAGGAATGGGCTCTTCTAGATCAGTGAATCGAATGAACTGATGTCGCAAAAACCACTCGCAGTACTTAGCTGACATCCCTACATCTAATACCTATGGCATCATATCCCAAACCCCATATCCAAGCTGATCATCTACAAACATGTTGACTGGTATTCAACCTATGCCCCCCACATCGATCTCGCAACCTGTACTCTGGCATAAAGTGCCATACCCTGTGGCATATCCTGCATCCAGCTGAACTGACAGAGTACTCTCCCATAGAAAAATCTCTCAATGACCAATGTTGATCATCCTATCATCCATCAAGGTGAAAACATATATGGTAACTCATCATCATCCTCTTTCCACCTCTCACACTATAGATATGGCCTCCATACTACCTAATCAATATCATCAATGGTACATCTCCAATAATCAACTTTGCCTAGCCGATGCTGGACAACCATGCCATCATATAGAAAAGCATATGGATAACCATGACCCCATACTCACGCTAAAATTAGTCTCATAATAGGCAGATTCTCCCATGTCCATAACTATAATAATACTACACCTATAGAAATAGCTGCACTGCGTCGATATACAATCTCATGAAGATCATGATATAACTTAGCCAAAACACAAGAACCCCAATCCAATCTGCGTGGATGTGCAATAAGGTCCTCTAAAATCTGACCCCATCCGATCGCAAAACCATGACCTCTCCTATCTGGTAAAAGTAATCCCCCAATCATAGCTCCTAATAACGTTGGTAAAGTGGGAAATGAGGCAAACTGTGCCCAAGTAATGCAATCATCAGCAATGGTGTTATCTCCAAACACTCATTTTCATACACTACTATCATACACTGAATCATAATACACCCGGTCTCCATGAGTCAGGATCCTCAATAATTTATACACATCCTCTAGCGTAATAGTCATCTCGCCTAGAGGTAAATGAAATGTATTATGGTCAAAGTGTCATTGCTCTACCATAGCTGTCAACAAACCTTGATTCAACTGAAATTGATGGAGGTCTAATAGGAAACTCAGTCTGCATGTCTCAGTTGTATGCCGCTTAGGAGGCGTAAGCTCATCTACTAAATAAAAAATCCATAACGCTACACCCCGTACCCACAACTTGCAGTAATATTCCTACATTTTGAAACAAAGTGCATCATGTTAGTTTTTCTCTTGGTGAACCATTCTAAGTCAATCACAATACATTAAATCTATCTTTTCTCTAACTTGAGCGTATCAACTTATTGCTCCTAACCTCTATATTGTGAGACACAAGGACAATTCATAATCATTTTTAATCATATCTGATTGACCTATCAAACATTCATCATTATGACTTTTCTAATATCCTAAACACTACGTGACATTTTGGATGAACATTTTTCTATCTTGGAATCTAATTGGGTCATCTGGATGATCAATCACACTAAGTTCATCTTTTTCCTATATCAATTTTCCAATTTTATGATAGGCAACACTTAACTTAGTGTACGTGGCTTTTTAAGCCCTGTGGCTTTTTAATCTTTAAAAGTGGCTCTTTACCACTTGGAGGTGGTGCTTAACTAATTAGGTGGTCTTTTACATGCCTACGCAGCTTTTCACAACTCATACACGGCCTTTAAAAACTAGAGTTTTTTTTCAGGTGGCTCATTACTATTTGGGTGACAATTTTACCCTAGCCCCTACGCGGATTTTCACAGCACGAAAGCCACTTTTCTCTTCCCTACATGGCATTTTACCTATCATACATGGCATTTTGCTAAAATTTTCCTAGAAAGCAATAAAAAGATGTATTAAATTCTATTTCACAAGAAATAAATGCACTAAGAGAGTTTGAACCACTTACTAGAGGCCCATAGTCAGGAGGTCTCTGATATCTGTGTGCTCGCTCGAATCTGTGCTCTCAAATGGGGAACACCATCACTGTCAATCGTCAGAGGCTCAGAGAAAAATCTCAATATTAAAAAGTGAAAATGAATAGTAAATTTGGGTTTTTCAACCTATTTAAGCTATTTTAACCTATTTTATGAGATTTTTGACCCATTCAAACCTAATCTGCATATTCTACACACTAGGGAATTTGTTTGACATCTTTCCACATCATTGATATCAGAAATGCAATAATCTTGGATCTCTTCTATCAGCATTGTTCATCAAAAACTTTTACATACGATCAATATGATTTCATTTCCGAGGGGGCATCATCATATCATCAAACTGGGATTCTGCATCATATCTTGTATCAAATCTAGGGCATTAAAATTTCAAACTTTATCAATCAGAGATTTCATATTAGGGTTTCATATCAGAGTTTCATATCAGGGTTTCATATTAGGGTTTCACAAAAGGGTATCATATCAGAGCATCACATTGGAGTTTCATATCATATTTTCATATCAAGGTTTCATATCAGGGTTTCATATCAGGATTTCATATCAGAGATTTCATATTAGGGTTTTCATATCAGATTTTCATATCATTCAATCAGATCATCATCATCAAATCAACGATCAGGACAATCAAGCTTTCTTTGAATCAATGCACTTCGCACATCAATTCAAAGAGGGGCATTTGTAGACACCTAAAATTAACTAGGTGTATCTCAAGCATTCCAAACTATAAATCTCAGCCAAATGCCTTAAAATGTCATCTCAATGCAAAACAAATGGATCAAAACAAATGGACAAAAATCAAATTAAATTAAAAGATCAAATAATCATGAAATCAAATAATTAAATTCAAGCCTAAAGATATTAATCAAATTATGCAATTGATTTTTCAATTCTATAGATCAAATCAAAAAGATCAAATCCAACCCAATCACCCTTCCATGGCTAATTTAATTAAATGATTGAGTTATTTAGTTCCTAATATCTTTGAGACAACCAACCAGCTTTCCCTCCATTTGAAAACACCTTAAAGCTTTTGACTTAACCAAACTTTGATCATGATCAACTCACACTACCCACTACCCTTGGGAAAATGCCATTTCCTTTGTGTTTGGGATCCAATAATTTTAAGAGAAAAATTATCCTTACTGTAGGCACATGGAGAGCATTTGAGAGCATTAGAAAGCTTTTGATAGAATTTCAGCATTTGCATTAGCATTTTAGCATATCATGTTTAGGAGCATTTGTTATTTTCTCGCATATCTTGGAGTATTTTGAGTATTTTTTAGCATTCTAAGCTAGATTGTAGCATTTGTTTATAATTGATATCTCGTTCTAGGATTATCCTTGAGAGAGATTAAGCCTAAGAGCTCTCTTAACAAAGCTTGGATAGAGAACCATGAGATGAAATAGATTCTTAGCTTCAATTCTTAGATTAATTTGTATTGTCTTTCCATAGAATTGTTGCTCTTAATCTTAATTTCATGAAGGTGTATTTTCATACACACAAGAATAATTTTAAATAATCTAAATATATTAAAATGATTACATTAATCAAATCCTTGAAAGAAATTTCCATAGCTACTTAGAATTGTTTTCCTGAATTAGAAAAAAAAATGCATTTTGGCATAGGAAAATGTTCCCCACTTTGTAGTGAATATATTTTTATGTTCTTCATCTACCTTAAAAAATTTATTAAAAATCAAGAATCTAAACATGTCTAATCTTACTACTATTTTTTAAAAATCTATTCAATAAATGCTAGAGGATAATGGTCTTTCAAGGAGGCTTTATTTAGGTTGTGGAAATCCACACACAACCAAATATCTTTATTCTTCTTCCTGATAAACATTCAAGTTAACACCCATTTGTTGTTTTTAATTAGATATATAAATTTAAACTCAATCAACTTTTCTAAGTCACGTGACACTAGGATTATATCTTAATATTCAATGGTCTATGTTTCTATTTATTGATCTTAGATCCTTCAACTAGCTCAATTATATGTTCACTTATGTCTCAGTCATATCATTTTAGATCTTCATAATTCTAATCTATATCTCCATAATTCTCACATAAGGACTTAATTTGTTCTCCATTTTCAGAGGATACATTTTTAACAACATTCATTTTTTTGTCACTTTCTATATCTATGTCCACATAATCTCCTCTATCAACAACATTTTTATTTATCATTTCTTGCATCATCACAATCAAAACTTTTTCTTGAAGGTTAGCATGGCCTTTGCCAACTTATTTCCCTTTACCTGAATTATTTGAACTTCATAATAGTTTTCAAAGGTGACACATATGCATACATGTCAAAGGAGAGGTGAATAAAGTTGGAAAAATGTTTTTCAAATGTATCTTCATTGGATATAATTATTGTCCTGTGAAAGGATAATATTTGATAGAAGGTGATACACAGTAGGACTATTTTTTTAGAAAAACTAACCCTGCTTTTGTTACATTTGAACTAGAACAGTCAAAAAAATAGAATTTGATTCAACTACCTTCTATGCCATCAAATTTTTTTTGAAACTCCTAGATAAACAATAATTTGAAGAGACTATATCTAGCTTTAAATATTTATAATACGAGGAAGAAGACACAACACATCTTGTTTAAATTCATACAACACACAAAAAACCACTTGAAAGAGATTCACTTGATGATTGGTGATGCATTTTTTTTCTTTGAATACTAGTGTGGATGAACTACGAACTATAGAAGATACATTAGGTATCAATGTTGTAGAATACTAGAAAATTAATTTTGATAAAGAAATGGTAGGTTTAAAAAAGAATGATACATGTGACCTTGTACTATTTCCTGAATGACAAAAATATGTTGGTTGTAAATGGGTGCTCAAATAAAATTGGTTCAAACAGAGGCATTGAAAATTATAAAGAAAAATTTGTTTTGAAAGATAATTTCAAATTGAGGGTGTTCATTATGGTGAGATAATTTATCCTATTGAAAAAATCAACTCCATTAGATTTTTTTTATCTATCATTGATGCTTATGATTTAGAGGTTGATAAAATGTATGTGAAAACTGATTACTTTCATGGTGGTTTGAAGGAGGATATTTATACAACACAATAGCACTTCATGGTAAAAGGTGAAAGTTGTGAGTGTGATAATGGGTACCTGTTAGATGGACACAAACACTTCAATAGATCATTATTTTAGCACATGGGGTTAGTAAAAAGCATGAAAACATAATAAACCCTCTAAAAGCGATCTATTGCCTTCTAACCTAGGAAGAGTATATCCACCAACATATCAGCCCTCAGAATATGTTGATGAAACAGTGACCAATACAACATAGGTACAAAGGATTTGAATTAAAACAAGCTAAAATAAAGACAAAGCATGCAAACTAGCTCTCAAAATGATGGAATAACACTAACAATTAGTTATTTGAAATGAAGTAATGTGTAATCTAGCATGAAAATAGCAGCATAACAATGCAAATTTAATCTCTATTGGAAGGCTTATTTGCTCTCAAAACAGGCTTCTATTTATAGAAGAAATGGGAGAGAGAGGGGGTACAAGGTTCATTTATGAGCTTGGAGGCCCAATAAATGCACATGTAGGTGCCATTAATGCCCAA